>CAIGRK010391083.1:0-21489 GCA_903798315.1 Fraxinus greggii | reverse complement strand
ACAACAAAATCATGATTGTTATACGATTTTACTTTAGATTATATTATTCTAAAAGCAAAGATAAATTGTTCCAATCTTCAAAATTTCTAATATTTCATTTTCCTTCCTCCATCGTCTTCTTTTCTTAGTTCTCCTTATTCTTGTCTTTTATTATTTTGTTTTTAACGTCTCTCTTTGTCCCTAAACCTTTATTTTTCTTTTTTCTTCTCTCCTCTCTAGATTTCTCTCTACTCTTCTTTCACTGTCAATCTTCAGAAAGAAAAATGAAATGAAAAGGCAAAAATAAAACAACAATGAGTAGAAATCTACCTTTATTGTCAATAACGATAATGAAGACAAAGAAGAGCAAGAAGAAGAGATTTATAAGTCGATTTCGTTATCAATTTATGGGTAGGTATGAGGTTTTAAAAACACACACATATATATGGGGAATATTTTTCATACGACGTCGTTTTCATCCACAGATATTTAGTGAACATTAACAATCCGATTTTGAGTGCGAACACGGGGTCAGAAAAATGAACAGTGAAGTTTTATTCCCTCTTTTATATAAAGGCAATGATTTAACTATATATGTTAAATATAAGAGTATATTTGGTACATTAACGTTACATGTACAAAATTAAGAAGAAGAGATGGCGATATTCATGAATTGTGGACGATCATACATGCCATAATACATTTGAGGCAAGATATACGGTCTCCACTTGTCGCTTATATGGTGGTGTTATCACCTTGATAGTTGCTAACTCGAACTAGTGAAACTTCAAATTTTCAATTGAGGACAAATAATGAATTGGGATGATAGAACTCAATTTAGGACTCGTTTGATAGAATTTTTTAAAAATAGAAAAAATACTTCTGAAATTAAAAAGTTACTTTTGAACATGTTAAAATTATCTTCTTAAAGTGTTTGTCGTACTAGAAAAGATTTAAGAGAAATCTGACTTAAAGATAGATTTCTCAAACAAGTTTTCTAGAAGAAGTGTAAAAGCAAAAATAAAATTATGTCAGATGCGCACTTGAATATTTGTAGCTATATTTCTGTTGGCCAACATGCAATTTGTATCACCTATCCCACTGCTGTTATGATCCATTAGAATTACAAGTATCTAAGTTAGATGATAAAATTTGAGAAACATGAGACAAAACTGTTTTGTGAGCCAATTATTTGCAAGTGTAGACAAGAAATGGATCCAAAAAGTCCAAAATTTTAGTGATGGGGCTAGACAAAGACCAGACCTTATATAATACGAAAGATGGGACAGCGACAAGTACAACATGTCTTCAATTACTCGCTATACAGATAAAAGCCCATGTGCCCTCACCTTTATATTAGGAAAGTACAATTAATTAATTGCCAAGTCCTCATTTGATTGGAAAGTAATTTTTTTGAAAAAAATGTATAGTTGAAAAATGATAAAAATTATGTATTCATGTATTAATACTATTTTATTTGATTGAAATTGATCACCTGCCGGTGATGGTGGTGGTGACAACGTTGAATCTACGATATGTGCTTGTCTGTGTGGTTGGTTGGAGGTGGAGGTGGAGGAGTAAGTGGAGGTACGGGTGGATTTGAGGAGGTGGTGGTGGTAAGTTGCGAATCTATGGCGATGGCGACAACATTTTGGATGGAGGTGGAAAGGAATGGGGTGGAGTGGAGTAGGTGGAGTGTAATTTTTAATTAATTAATTTGGTGACTATTTAATTTGATAATTTGTGATCGATAACAGTTTATGATCAATTAATTTGATAATTTGTAATCAAGAAATAAATTGTGATCAATTAATTTGATAAATTGTGCCGTGAAATAAGTTGTGATTAATTAATTTGATAATTTGTGATTGACAAAAAAGTTGTGAACATTTAATTAATTAACAAGTCACAAAATTATTATCGGGTGGTTTTTTTGAAACCTTTTCACAAGTTTCTTATTTTTGAAAGTATATATTAAATCTTGATTAATTTTACTTGTACATAAACAGTTACATAATTATTTACATACAGTTAAAATGTTGAAAAAAGAGTGGTGAAGGATTTTTTTCCCCTCATTTGATAAAAAAAATTTAGACTCAATCATATTTCACCTCATATCATCTGTATATAAACATATTATGTACACGTGGCACAATCATTGAAACTTTTGTAGTAGGTATTTTTCTCTTTTAATGTTCTTTAATTGCACTGTAGGAGCCCTACAAAGGAAGACAAACCTCATTCCACTAATCCACTGTAATTCACACAGCATCCCAATTTTTCTCTCCATTTGATTTGGCTCTGTGGTGATGGAAACCGATGCCAGTACTGCTTCTACAACTGAAAACCATACCCCTAACCATTATCATATACACCCACCTCAACCCCATGGGCACCGTGACATTCTCCCTTCCTCCTCCGTTCTTATTATAGTTATTCCGATCATTATCATGTTCTTAATTCTCGCAATTTTATTGTTAATTGTAATGCTCCGACGCTTACAATCTGCGAAATGCAATCGCAACCCAAAGAGTAGTAAAAGTGTAATCAACAACAGCAATTGCATGTTTCTTGGTCATAGCACCATAAACATCAATTCCAGTCCAGGTAATTAATTAATTGCTACCTCCAGTTGTAATTCCAAGTTCTTTTACTTCAATTTGTTTGCGATTCAGCTGAAGCGAAGAGCGGCGGGTGTCTGTACGGAACAGGTTCGTGTCGCGCGCAGCAACCCAAATTGAGAGATGCTCAAGTATTTACATTCAAGGAGCTGGAAATGGCTACAGATAAATTTAGTGAAGCAAAATTGATAGGGAATGGAGCGAATGGAGTAGTTTACAGAGGGGTCCTCAGTGATGGGACTGTGGCCGCGATTAAGATGTTGCACCGTGAAGGCAAGCAAGGAGAACGTGCTTTTCGGTTAGAGGTTCGTTCACTTCATTTATTATCCTTCCTTTCATTTTATGATCGTGTCTCAGAAATTAAGGGATGTTTGACAAATTTTTTAATAAAAGATTTAGCATATTTTGATGAGAGTTGATGAATATACAATTGAAAAAGATAAAAGTTGTGAATTTCATCAAACACGTGGATAAGATTAACAGATAACTTTGATTTCAAATTTTTAGCAAAATTTTAAGCTATTCCAAACAAACACTAAACAAGAAAATGCTCAGTAAGATTAGAGAAATCGAAAATTTGAAATTAACTAATGTATATATACTTTCCTTTTAAACGATTCTTACGCCAGCATAACGATGAATTTAATGGAGTAACATAGAAAACATACGAGATTATAATGCTAGCCAAGTAAGTGGTACAATTCTTAGCAGATTGAACAATGAATTAAACCCTTGTTTGGTGTAGGTAAAAATAAAATTTTTAGTAAATTTGATAAAGATTGACAAAATGTGTTGTTGAAAAGTTGTGAATTACATAAAATATGCAATTAATATTAATAAATGTTACTTAAAATTTTATAAATTTTTCGGCAAAATACATTTATGGACAAAACTCCAATTCCATAGTTCAAGCCTTGAAGGTTTGAATTTTCTTGTACTCTCTTCCTGTATCTGTATCTCAATGAATCATGCCTGTCAGGAATGTATAGCAGTATTAATGATCTCCACTGAACAATCCACATGGGTTTCCGAAAAATATGACAAAAAAGCCAAAAAGATCGTTTCTTGCTTTTCTTTTTCCCTTTAACAGGTGGGGTATTGATTTTTCCTGTAATTTCATTCCACCTATTTTTTTGATTTTTTGAGTTAAAATGATGTTTGTCCGTGAATTTTCACGTTGATCACTAAACCTCACAGATGGAGGCGAACGGATTGCTTTAACCAATTTTTTTTACCGCAACAGGTAGATTTACTGAGCCGCTTGCACTGTCCATACACAGCGCAACTTCTAGGCTACTGTGCAGATCAAAACCACAGACTACTTGTTTTTGAATACATGCCAAATGGTTCTCTCCAAAAGCATCTCCACCCTGGCAAGAATAAATCCAAAACGAGGCCACTGAATTGGGGAATTCGATTGAGAATAGCCCTGGATTGCGGCAGGGCCCTAGAATACTTGCATGAACACACCACACCATCCGTCATTCACCGCAACTTTAAATGCAGTAGTATCCTGTTGGATCAAAATTTCAGGGCCAAATTGTCTGGTTTTGGGTTGGCTAAAATAGGCTCAGGCAAGCTCAATGGCCTGATTTCAACACGCGTTCTAGGGACCACGGGATATTTGGCCCCCGAGTGAGTGCTCTATATCTTCACCCTTCTTGCATCCATCTTTGTTTGTTAATTATCTTTCTCCATTGCCATGCTCATTGAATGTGCAACTTTCTCACTATCACGCACTTTGGCAGGCTAATGTCCCCCCATCTGTCATGCTGTCACTTTCTAGCTAAAGCGAAACTTCCATTCTTGAAATTAACTTTCACTTGTGGTCCTCTCACTCACTAGTCATCCAACTCTAGCATTGTCTCGTTTTGATAACCAAACTGTTTTTGTTACAAAATAGTCACTGGAATTTTGTTTTTGTTTATCTTGCGCATTGTCTACTTCCATTCCGCTAGTGCAAAATATCTAGTGGCATAGAAATTCATTAGCACAGCGTTTTTTATCGTCCAGCTGAGCAAAAACACGTCTGTTTGTTCGAAATGCACTTTGTCAACGAAAAAGTAAAAAAGTGTTACCCAGTTAGACCGTAAAAATACTGCACTAAATGTACTTTTAACCTGATTTTCTGACCATCTAAACAAACTGGTGCTAATGCATTAATGTTTTGGGAGTTGTGTTTTTATATTATCTGACCACTTCCAATACAATTTTTGACGCAATTTTGGGTACTCTCAACTGCACATTTCTAGACTTTATAGGCCAAACTGGAGCTAATGGAATTTCCCTCCAAAGAGCATAGCATTTACTGCAGAAGCCTGTTGGCCGTGGATAATACTGTTTAACTACTAACATCTTGATCCAAATCCAGGTATGCTTCAACCGGCAAGCTTACCACGAAATCAGACGTATACAGTTACGGCGTGATTCTTTTAGAGCTCTTAACAGGCCGCGTGCCTATTGATGCCAATCGTCCTCCTGGAGAACACGTCCTAGTCTCTTGGGTCGGTATAAGAATCGTTTACACTTTACGAGTTTCCAAGAAGCTTACACTTCGATGTTGATTCCTAATCTGCTAACTTCATACTGCTAACCTGCTACTTCTATTCTTATTCCCATAATTAAACTGCATCATGCAATTATTCTCAGGCTCTTCCACGTTTAACAAACAGAGATAAAGTAGAGGAAATGGTGGATCCTGCTCTACAGGGCCAATATTCGAACAAGGATCTAATTCAAGTAAGATTGAAATTTGACTGGAATCCCCCTTGCCAAACATGTCAATGAAGTTTTGATAAAATATTTTCCCCTCGTTTTCCTGTTTCTACAGGTGGCTGCTATTGCAGCTATGTGTGTACAAACTGAAGCTGATTATCGACCGTTAATGACAGACGTCGTCCAGTCCTTGATCCCTTTAGTAAAAAATCTCTCTTCGGCGTGTTCCTCCTCCAATTCATTCCTATTTAATCAAATAGTAAGCCCAAGGTCTTAAATGGAGTTCGATTCTACTTTCTTAGATAGTGCAGTGTGTGTTCTGTACGTTATTTACCGTGGTCATTACTTGTCAGCAAAATTTTACTGTTTTTAAGACATCAAAAGCGTTCAGAATTTATTTCACAGATTCAAAAGTGGGAACTAGAAAGGATAAGCAGCACTTGAAGGCCAGAAGATACCCAAATAAATCTGAATTTTTTTCATTTTGTACTGTTGAAACAAAAAAAATCTTACTATAATGAATGAGTAAATTATCCCAAGGCATATATCTGATATAAGTGACTTATTTGACGTAGATTCGCATTATTGCAGTAGACTATGTTCAATTATCCCTCGAGCTTACTAAGATTGGAGAAACGGGAATTTTCTTAAGCTGTTTAAACCGATATGTTATAGATGGGCAAATATGAAAAAGTATACAAATCTATTGGAAAATCTCTGACAACAAGAAAAGGGCACGGTTTAGGAAAAAACATTAATGTTCATCAAGTGGAATTATACAGCACCAAAGTCAACCTTTTCTGGTCACCGGAAAAATCCCCAACTGTGGGTCCCAAATCCTAGTCATTCTGACAAGTTCGTTTTTACAAAACCGACTGTGGAGGATCTAATGTCAACAATACCATACCGGTCATTGTAATAACCGAAGGTCAGTTTGAGATATCTGAAAGTGATGCTTTCTCGGCCTTCGAGGTGGGCTCGCTGTTTTCTGTTTAAGTCCGATTAAATGGAGCCCGGTTCAGCACCTTTCTTCCTAACTTTTTCCCCCAACCTCAAAGTGCATCGGTCAATGCTGTTCTCTAGTTGAACAAATGAATGTCCAGTGGAATGCGACCTGAACTTACCAAGACCCAACATAGTAGGCTTTAGTATAGACGAGGAACAAGGGGGCCGGTTTGGATATTCAAAACTCGGGTTGACTTTCAGTGCAGCGCTACTTGGGCAACAAATGCATCATTTGTCAAATGGCTGGTGCTTTCCACATTAGTCAATTCCGGTACATGGCCGGCTTGTGGAAGTGGAACCAAATTAGTTCTACAAACTGGACAGGTAACACGCCCATGCATTCAAGGGGGAAGACATGATTACATTTGTCTATCGAACACAAGGTCTGTTCATCTTCAAACTCATTCAAACACACAGCACACTCGAATAATGTCCAGCATACAAAATAATGCTTCACAGGGGCCTGGCCCCCACCCCCATGTGTGTAACCTGGCAGATGTAGCATCACTCCACAGCACACTCCAAGGATTCTTTACCAATCTCGTAATCTTTCACTTCAGAATACGAGAAAGTCAGGAAAGATTCTATGACCCAAGGGTCGAGCCCAACTGCAGCGGCTGCACTGTCGGGACTGCATGGACCGATTGTGCGACGACTATGATAATGGCCATGGACAGGCTGAACCTTGTATGCGGGTACTCGTTGATGATTCCGGTGTCGCATTCTGATGGATCAGACTGAGCTCCAACCATTGTGATTTCTGAAGACAGTGCGACTATGAGAAGAGGGAGAAAAAAATCCCATGTTGCATGCTAAGTGTAATTCTTTAACATTGCATCGTTCTCCCTCTTCCAAAGGATAAGTATACTGCGTGATGTTCAAGGGGAAAAAAAAGGCAATTATTTTGTAAATCCGACTTTTTCATGATTTGGTAATTTGGAACTTTCCTCTAAAATTTCTGATTGCATGTGCTAACGTGTAGGTTGCCACCACCTTACATTAGCAAATTATGCTTACATTCTTGAAATTAAGTAAATTATGCTTCTGCAGAATTTTCATAAATAAGTAAATATCAAGTGTATGTTGTATTACGTGTCAAATGTGACAGGTTAAGTTAAATAAGCTTCTGTTTGGTACACATTAAAATTTTAATTCTCATTCTTCTACTTATTTTCAACTACACATTCTTTAATAAAATAATATTATACGTAAATCGAATTTTTTTCTTAATTTATAACCACACATTCTTCAAGAATCGCTATCCAAATATGCATTTTTNTACATTCTTGAAATTAAGTAAATTATGCTTCTGCAGAATTTTCATAAATAAGTAAATATCAAGTGTATGTTGTATTACGTGTCAAATGTGACAGGTTAAGTTAAATAAGCTTCTGTTTGGTACACATTAAAATTTTAATTCTCATTCTTCTACTTATTTTCAACTACACATTCTTTAATAAAATAATGTTTTCCATCACATCAATAATTTTTCTTTTTTTTTTTTAACTACACATTCTCTATCAATCTACTATTTCAGAATACATTCTTCCAAAATAATGTCGCTCAGACACACCCTAAATATGATCTATCCATCAATCAATTATCTACTCATTAATCAATAACCGATAGTAAGATGAGCTCATGCATACCTGACTCTCTTTATTTCTCTCTCGAGAAACATGGAATTTTTTCAAGGCCCGTTTGAGTAAAATGCTATTTAAGACAATGACATAAGAAAATTAACGTGAGATTTTGCCAAGAAAAGTTTGGCTACCAAACAAGACAAAAGTTGAAACTTGGAAAATAAAGTTCCACGGAAAATAGGATGAATCAAACAGGACCTTAGTGTACAAAATAAAGTCAAGAATGAGATTTTAACTAGTTTTATTTTAATTAAGCACTAAATTCATACAACCAGTAAGTGCTGCGGAAAGTGCAAGAATTGGTATTATTATTCATTCATCAATGATCAGTGAAGGCATTAATGCACATGGGAGATCTGAGAAACAATCTTTGTTCATACAAAACTTCTTGGCAACGAAATGTGGGAACGGCAAGGGTAATAAAAGCTATACTAATATTTAAGCAGTTAACTGGAACAATTATCCAAGTCGGGATATACATAAAAGTAGCCCCTGGCAAGAGCAAAAATGACCCTCAGGTAATACCTACACAAAAGAAAACAAGAGAAAAAGAAAAATAATGATAATAAAATAACATTAGAGTACAATTAGTCAAAACCAAAAAATTCATTCTACATTTGTTTTCTTACTCACAAAACCAGGACGTTATAAAGGGCAGTCAGCATTTGGTACCATACCATCAGAATCTGAAAATATGCACTTCATTGACAACAGCAATTTCCTAGGTCTCGCAGTTTTCATCATTGATTTCGATGATTTTCATCCAAGATAATAAAAACTTGTTCCCTGGTGATAATGAGAATTGATAACCAGCCCCAAGACTACATGTCCCTGATTGAACCCATCATCGTGTCTTGTCACTCCCGGTCGTCACAAATAAATCTGCAATAGGTAATCTGTACCGTGTCCTAACGACAAACTTCATCCAAAAGATTCTTCAGTCCCAGCATCGGTAAGATTTCGCCTTTTGGGCATTTCCTTGGACTTAATTAACCTCAGTACAAGTTTCCTCTGGGTCATTTTCACTTTCACTTCCAGAATCTGTAAATTGTTGCTCATCAGAAGCGAATCTCATTTCTTGATGAACCAATTCAGCAAGGTCATGCCTGTTGGCGATTTTATATGCATCTATCACTGCCTGGTACAACGATTCATTAGGTTCAATTGCTCCATATTTTAACTGGCTAGAGATCCTCTTCACGCCTTCAACCATGCCAGCATTTCCATAACAACTAACAAGATAAATGAAGGTAACAATATCAGGTTCTAATCCCTCATCTTGCATTCGCATAAACATGTTCAATGCCTCGTCAGTTTTCCCCAAAGCCCCGTATGCATGTATTGCAGCATTATAAGCAAAGGAATCAAAATCCAAATCTGTTTTCTCGAAGATTTCACAAGATTCCAAGGCATATGTATGCAAACCCACTACTGAAAAAACAGAGGTTATCACAGCTTGCCTGGCATAAGGTCTTCCTTCTTGGTAAGACGACTCAAGCTGCCTTACTGCTTCAGCTGGGGCACCTCCTTTCTTTAATATGGTAAATAGTATTTTGAAAGTCCCCCCGTCAGGCAAAAGCTTCAGATTCACTACCATTTCATGCAGCAACTCACCACACTCGACTAGTTGCCCATTTGTAGCATAGCATGCCATCACTTTATTAAATGTTACGCAGTCCCTAACTAAATGTGACTGTTTCATCTCCTCCGCAACTTCAATAGCTTCGTCAAGCATACCCATGTTTTTATATACATACATCATGGTTGCAAATGTAACTCCATCTGCCCAATTTTTCTCTTTCAAATGATCATATATCATTTTTGCTTCGGACACCATTCCTAACTCTGCACATAGACTGAGCATGCTGTTCGATGCCACAATATCAGGACCCCCATTCAACTTCTTTATCTTCTCATACAATTGTTTTGCTCCTTCCACAGACCCAATTTTACCATAAGCCTTGATCATAGAAGTTAAAACAACTTGGTTTACTGATATACCAGACTCTTCCATCACATGGAAGTAGTGAATAGCTTCTTCGAATTTGCCAGCTTCTGCAAAGCCATCAATTAACGATCCATAAACAACTTCGTTTGGTTTTACATCTGCTTGTAACATTTCTTGGAACACACTGACTGCATCAGAAAGCCTTTCCATGTGAACATACCGAGCAATAACAGCAGAGAAGGATGGACATGAAGGTGTAAATCCTGCTTTCTGCATTTCAACAAAGAGGTCTCTTGCTTTGTCCACTAAATCACCTCCAGCAAACATTTGGATCAGGGAATTGTATGTGCACTCATCTGGCCATGTCCCATGAGTTCTCATGCCCTTGAAGAGTAAGAAAGCTTTGTCATAAAGCTTTGCCTTACCATAAGCTTTGATCATGACATTATACTCCAAGACTTCCCTTTTCTGTCCATAACCACCTCTCTTGGAGTAGAACACAGCCTCTGCTTCAGCCCAAAGTCCTTTCTCAGCATATACATCTATTATAGCAGCATACGTCCGCGATGACGGCCAACCATTTGCTTGACACTTCTCAAATAGGAACTTAGCCCGCTCAGTCAATCCTTCGTTGACATACATTTTAATAAGTACAGGAAGAGAATTTTGATCAATTTGCATCTCCAAGTTCTCCATTTCCTCAATCACAGCTTCCACCTCCTGAATCATATTTCTATCGCACAATATCTGGAGAACAGCCCTATGGGTTACCTCATCAGGAAAAAGACCCACCTCTCTAATCTTCCTATGGCACAGAAGAACTGCATCTATGTTCCCCACATCAGCATAGAGGGATAGAAATATGTTGTAAGTCTTTGTATCAGGAGAAATTCCCCTTTCCTCCATTTTGTTGAGCAATTCTTCAGCCTCGGACAAGTAACCATGACTACCACAGATGAAGATCATGGTGTTGAAAGTAAATGTATCTGGCATCACCCCAGACTTCAACATATCCGCAAAGACGTCTGAAGCATCCTTCAAACGCCCTGCCTTTCCATACAAATCAATCAAAGTATTATAAGTAGCAGTAAGTCGTGGTTTTTTGACAGATTTTTCCACATCTGATGTACCGCCCAGTGTAGAAATATTGGTCCTCCCACCCGTTCTAAAAAGCTCAGTCAACAAAAACTGCTTCAAACTAATAGTATTAGAATCGCCTATGATATCCAAATCAAGATCACCCAATTCAACCCTACCATTGCACCAGTCCTTATAAAACCTATCTGCCCTATTGTATTCTCCTGCATCCTTCAACACCCTAACAACTGTATTCATTGTCACCTCATCCGGGAAAATACCCCTCAACTTCATATGCTTAATCCACAAAAGTGACTCCTTCACCAGCCCCGCTTTGCCATACACATCAACGAGCATCCCATAAGTGTTATTTGTGGGCAAGACTCCATTTTTTGCCATTTCTATCCAGCAAAGCCTCAATTCATCCCATTTCTGAGCCCTACCTAGGGCTCGAAGCACAACATTGTAGTGTATCACATTAGGAACATATTCTTTCTGTGACTTGAACCACTCAAAAACCCTCAAAACCTTCTCCCAACTATTCTGCTCTTTGAGAATTACAGTCTGCTCTTTGGGAGTCAGTTTACCGTAATATAAATCCAACGTCTTTTCAACATCATTTTCAGATGCTAAAGACCGTAAAATCGAAGGTAAAATTCCCCCATATTTCTTTTTTTTACCATCAATTGAAGTCTTTTTGGGTAAAGTCAGATTATTGGAAGAACCCTGAAGCTTACTTGTACTATGAATTTGTTTCTGGGCTTGTGGGGTTTCCACAATTTTGTTCAAAATATTGTCAGCAACTAAAGGTGCAGACCGTAAAGAGCAGTTATTTCTTTTCGAAAAGGAGTTGCGAGTGTGTGAGTTAAACCCTAGAAAAATCCTAGAACTCGAAGGAGAGACAAGGATATGGAGCTTACACGGTGAAGAACAACTCAGCAGATTTCCATGGCTTCCAAGATTTGGGTCACTGCATGTAGAAGCGTATGCCTGCATCATCATCATCTAGTTTTCTTCTACGTAACGAAAAACCAAAGGAGACCAAGACTTCTGATATTTGTTGTAGGAAAAATTACAGCATCAGTCCTCATCCTTTAGATATTGTAGTATAACTCGATTCTCAACTTTAAATCTAAACATTTAAATCCTGGACATTTCAATTTTTGTTTTTGCAAAACTAGTCTTGTAAGATTTTAGATCTAGATATCCGTTACTTTAAGTATTATTGATTGGAAAATTTTTCTTGGCAATTCATTTTCTATCTTTTGCTTCACATAGTTCCAATTTCATGATTTTGAGGAAAATGAAATCCCACCAATTTTTCTTTTTTCTTTTTTTTTTTATTTTGCAATGTAAACAAATTACATCCCCAATTGTAACAAATTATATCCCTTTAATGGATAATTTACGTATAAAACAAAGTCAAACGAACACTAAAAGATCCAAAATTTTAATATTTTCCACGTGGAAAATTATATAATCAAACACAATTAATTGACAATTCCTAGGAAAACAATTCTACGCAATTCAATTCTCTGAAATTCATTTCCTTTCCTCCCAAATTCCACTCTTGCGATCAAACGGACTCTTAAATGTGTTAATATTCACTATGAGTAGTCGTCTCAAATTACTTTGCTTCATCACTCAAGAGGGATAACAATGAATAAATTAATGCCTAGTAAGCAAACCTCATGTATGTGAGACATGTTTATAATATGCATTTATTTACACAGATTTCTTTTTTAGAATATTTTCACCTCATGGATTGGATTTTTCAAAGTTGACCGTGTATTTTCTATTTCAAAATTTCAAGGGATTTTTTCTTCTTCTGAGCCTTTTGTATTTTCGAATCCAATTTTTTGGTATCCAAGAAGGAGAGAGAGTTCTATTTTATATCGATTGTTTTCCCAAAAGTCCACTTTTTAGTTTGTGCAATGGCGTATTAATATGAGTTTGATAATGTATTCTCTCTACTCTTCTACATTTTGATGCAACGAGTGTGAAATGTATAAGCAGCTCCCTTGACAAGTAACTTCTTTGGTTTCAATATCATTTGTTTCATGCCACAAATGGTGTTAAATTTGAACTACACAAGTGGAAATTTTCTTGCCACAAATGTGTGTGAAGTGAATTAAGGACAGGCACTTTTGTTGCCTCAAATGTCTCACTTGGCCTTCTCCAACCCACATGCCAATAACATATAAATAGATGTTTCCATCTGATAACTAATCCACAACACATAGAAACCAGATTTGATTATTCTTTCACATATTTAATTATTTGCTGATAATCATCAAAACAAAATGAGTCAAGAACAACCCATGAAGCCTGAATTTCAGGAAAATCCTCATGATCAAGGCAATGCTGCTGCAGCAATGCAATCAGCCGAAAATCGCAGGTTCGGACAAGTACAGAAAGGAGGTCCAGAAGCCATGATGCAGCCCGTAGGCAGCAGCGACACGGGCTGCAATATCGTTGCTGATAAAGGTGTAGTAATCACTGAGACTAATGTGCCCGGCAAGCGGATAATCTCCGAATCAATTGGTGGACAGGTTATTTCTTCCACATAATTAATTTTTTTCCTTAACTCACATGGATTGGCTACAACAAATATTTCTTTCATTTGTTTTTATGGGGTTTGTTAGCAATTGACATATTTCATTTTATCCCTAATGCAAGGTTATTGGGCAAGACATTCTACCAGCTCCACTTGCTCCAGAAACTGTGCATGAACAAAGAGGCAACATCACAATTGGTGAAGCACTTGAAGCTACTGCATTGACAGCAGGACACAAGCCTGTCGACTATAGCGATGCAGCCGCAATACAAGCTGCCGAAGTGAGGGCAACTGGCCGTACCAGTATTGTGCCCGGTGGTGTTGCTGCTGCTGCACAATCTGCAGCTACTCGCAATGCTCGCATGACGAGGGATGAGGATAAAACCAAATTGGGTGACATTCTTACAGTGAGTCTCTATCTTGCTAGGCTGTATATTTGTTATCAGTTTAATCTATACACTCGTGCACATGTTGATGACCTATTTCATCAAAAAATTTAAGTTATTAGAGAGAAACTTTTAGATTCATTTTTCATTGTAGGCTTGTTGTGCACAAATTCTCATAAATATGTGACAGCAAGACTCAAAAGCTTTTACTTGGTCTGACTTATAGCCTCTTTTTGTTTCCAATTTTAGGGTGTGTTTGAGCCATATTATTTTGGAAGAATGTATTTTGAAATAGTAGATTGATGGAGAATGTGTGGTTGAAAATGAAAGAAAGGTTATCGATGCAATGAAAAATATTATTTTATTGCAGAGTGTGTAGTTGAAAATGAGTAGAAAAATGAGAATGAAAATTTTAATGTGTACCAAATAGGGGTATAATGAAAATTTGCACTATTGCAATGTGAAGTAGCAGCTTTTGCTGACCAGTTTGTCTCACAGTATGATCCATTTGTTTGAAAAAAAGTTCAAAAATCCATTATTGTATTAAAATAATGGGAAACGAACGGGTTCATAATATTACATTGAATTATCTTATCTAAAAGCTTTAGCTAACTGAGGGAGATTCATATGGAGTTTATATAGGATAGTTCTCAACTTCTCTACAATATACATGAACAAGATTTTAAATTCGTTTTGCTCCTTATTACTATCCGGAGCACGTTTTATACACGGTACAATGAGCAAGATTTTAAATTCATCTTTCCCTGCTTGACAGGATGCAAGCTCAAAGTTACCCTCAGATAAATCAGTGACGCGTCGAGATGCTGAGGGGGTGATAGGCGCCGAGCTGAGAAACAATCCCAATCTGTGCACTCGTCCAGGGGGCGTAGCAGCCTCTGTGGCTGCAGCTGCAAGGCTTAACCAGAGTAACGTTCAATCTCCCACTCAGCAGGATAAATAATCTCATTTCTGCACCTTTGCATGGGTTCTATTCCTGTTTATTAGGGTCAACTCTAAATGAACACCAATTTTTTGAGGTAAGCTTAATTGTACACCTAAAATGGTGGCTTTTGAGCATATATTCATTTTAAAGTTATTATTTTCAGATATTTGTTTCCTTTTGTGGGAATATTAAATTGTATTTATTTTTCTTCTTTACTTTGGAAACAAAAAGGTGCTTATTTTTTTATGATGTATTTTATTTTAATGTTTTTGTATTGTTGACAAATGAATTATTTATCCATCTCTATCCAATTCAATGCTACTAATTGTTCATAAAATCGTTAAAACTAGAATCAAATTCATCGCATTCACGCAAGGAGAATATAAAAATTCATTTTCTAAGAAGAGTAGCCTTTAATTTTTCAAAATTCGAAATTATTTAACTCTTTATTCGTTCGCTCTATGTCATAGATCTCGAATGCACACACCCACCTTGGCCAAATTATTGCTAGCAGTCATGGATACAAGCAAACATATATTTGATACTCTAGATCATATAGGAATAGAATTAAAAAAACACACACGCATAATTAATGAAAAATATACGATGACAGTGTCTAGTCGAGTACATCGTACCAAACAAACACAGTTGAGTACATCGTACCAAACAGGACACAGTGTTACACAGTTAGCCAGGGATAGAATCCAATGACTTCCATTTGCAACTTTCTGAGACCAACGGAAAACTCCAAAGCATCATTCATTGCATTTCCAGCCCCCACCAATGCCTCCTCCAGCTTCTCGTTTACCATATAATATGAGCAAATTTGACTAAGAATCTTATCACGTCTTTCTTCCTGCCTTATTATTCTTTCTTCAGCTTCACCCAGAGTTTCAAAAAGGACATTCTTCTCGACCCAAGTCACCCAACAACTCAATCCTTTGATAGAAAATGTCAACTTGGATCCAATAATAAGATTTTTATGCCCACTGACTGGAGCATTGCCGCGACACTAGGACAAATGCAAGGACATGCAGTAGAAAACATCCAGAGTGTAAAGACAGGTAATTTTATCCAAATACAACAAAATAGCTTTATATAATTCTTTCTGGTCCATGTGCATATTGTTGGTCACACACACGACTGTGATATGATCAAATTACTATTTACGGGGCCGATGACTAAAGCCCATGTAAACTCACGACTCAAATTTGAACTTATTTTATCATCGTCTCAGACGTAGGAGATTAATTAGCTGAAAGAATTATTGTAGAACAATAAAACGTAGAAAAGAAAACTTACATCAATTAAAACTCTTGACAACGTGATGTCCTAAAGTGAAATTGAAAGTCGTAAACTGTTGTAATATCTTTGAACAATCACTCTCAGGATACAAATGTGGTTTTAATATTCGCGTGGAATGTGATTCGAATGGCCGATCCCACATAAATTCCACATTCTATTGTGCTTCTTGTTCAATATGCCCAACAATATCTAACATAAGATACTTAGAATATTTATTAATTTTATGGTTAATTCTCACCTAATTAAATATACCTAGGACTTAGAACTAGTGTTTTTTGTTAATGAAGTGGGAGAAAGAAGTGTGTCATGTAGGACAGTAGGAGAAGTAATCAAGAAAAATATACAATGTTAAAATAAGATGTCTGCAAAACATAATCATATTGACATTCAGAAATGAAATTTCATTACAATTTGGAAGATGTTACACAAACTTCAACTAAGTACTGTGAGAGTCGAGAAACTATAGACAAACAAAGCCATCTAACCTATCGGAATGGGGCAAGAGGATTAGGACTAGACGGTGGTTTCGAGCTTTTAAGCTCTTTACACACATTATCTAACATGTTCAAAAAATCTCTTACAATTACAAAAATTCGGAGTGGATTCGATTCATCTTTGCTCACATCTCCATGAAAATATTCGGTCATTTGCCGTACGTGTAATAGGACTCCATTCTCATCTTCTTGCAATTCCTTTAACTTCATTTCAGCATACTTAAGGAATGATCTCATTGAGTTCACAAAGTTCCCATTTTCACCCTCCATTTCGAGGATCTTGTGTACTAGATGTTGCAGTTTACTCATTCCATCAGATAAATTCGACACTGAACTTGCAAGAACATCCAAGTCTATTGTAGCCATCTTCTTAACATTGTAGAGTTCAGTACTTAAGCCAGATACAAGATCTAAACCCATTCTCCCGTAACTTTCTTCCTTATCTTCGATTTTTGAGGTCTTGCTCCTTTGGTTGATCTTGCCCATGATGCTCTCTGATACTCGTAATCCTTCCGATCGGATAATTTCTTGGACGACGAAATGAAGAAGTGTTGTTTTTCCATCCGTTCCCTTCACATCAGCAAGCTTAAGAAGAGCGTCAAGCTTGAAAGCTGTCGCTCCTCCTCGTATTGTTCCAATATTCATCCTGTTTCCTGTTTTAAGCACTGCCTCGAGTAGTTTTAGGAAGAGTCGACTTGATCTGAGCTCCTTGCAAGCCTCCTAATAAAATATCAGACATGGT
This sequence comes from Fraxinus greggii, assembly GCA_903798315.1. Taxonomy (NCBI): domain Eukaryota; kingdom Viridiplantae; phylum Streptophyta; class Magnoliopsida; order Lamiales; family Oleaceae; genus Fraxinus; species Fraxinus greggii. The sequence goes on along the minus strand of CAIGRK010391083.1, from coordinate 4,074 downwards.
AATTCTTAGAAGATTATACTTTTTGATTGTGGAAAATTGTTTGAACGAACTGTTTACCTCAAGCATTGAGAAGGATCTTCTGAGATGGAGAACCTCGTCTTCAAAAGTTTCTCGGTATAGCATCGCGTCAATTCTTAAAAAAGCGAACCGCACGTTAAGCATGGCTTTGACTAACTTCTCTGCTGATCCCAATTCAGTAATGTCTCCTTTGTAGTTTGCAAGCATAGCCTCCTCTTCAACAGTAGGCACCATCTTTGATAGTGCCTCTAAATCTTGCAATGACAATCCATCCCCTGTTTGGAAAAAGTTGGAAAAATTATAATCAAAGTCTCTTAGTTCTTATTATATAGCTCTATCATTTGATTGTCAGAAAATGTGTTTTAGTTAATGGAATTATCTTTTCGTGGAACTATTTTAAGACTTAAAGTTACTTACCTTGAATTAGTGCTGAACATACTTGTTCTGTGGAAACATTCAAGGCTTTCGAAAGTATAGTTATATTTTGTAGTCTCTTAGGCTCCAGGACATGCTTGCTTGGAGATGGGGTTTTACTTTTAACTTCATCATTCTTCATCGTATTTTGTAGGTTGTAACCGAAAAGTGATTCAATCATTTCCTCATCAAACCTGTGCAAAATCTCATAATCATAAACAAGATGTACAAAGGAAAAAATCATTTTCAAAATGTAGAGAATAAAAAAGCTTACTCGAATGAGCTTGATCGCAGCTTGTCCCACACTGTCGAACGATCTGGTGCAGCTCTAACTTTGTCCCAATGAAGCGGTTTAAGCTTTGGCAATGGGGCCCCGTCTTTGCCCAATGGCGCATGTTGAGTGAGATGAGATGGAGGAGGAGGTGGGATTTTAAGAGGGTTTGCATTTCCTTTTGGAAATGGTGGTGGAGGAATTCCTGTCGGAGCTATGGGAGGAACCGGTGGAGGAGGGGGTAATGATAATCCAATATGTGGGGTTTTGTTTGATTCTGATGATGATAAGCTTAAAAGGTTAGGTACCCTCTTTGTTGAAGAAGGGATAGACTTAGAAGGATAAATATGTTTCACCGGTGGAGGAGGGGGTGGCGGTGGAGGAGGCGATGACTGGCTTGGGGACAAGGGAGGTTCTGATTTGGGATGTGAAATTTGAATTGGATTCTCTGTTGTAGTGTCTACACAACAATGTGATACCTTTGATTTATTCTGGCAGAATATTTCTGAGTTGTCACTAGGACTACAGGCTGAGGCATTAGAAAGTCTAGCATGTGATGAATGTGAATCACATACAGAATGGAAAGATTCATCGTCAGAGGAATTATCTTCCTCAGGGATAAAATTACCGCCAATTGAATGAACTTCTTCAGGAATTACCTTTTCACCGCACGAAGAAGAGTTACAGCCATCGAATTCATACTTATATTCAGAAATTTCACAGGCAGAGATTATTTCTCCAACAGCCAAACATATATCATTCTCACATTCTGATGTTACAAGTTCCTTGACTGGTTCTTCACTCTCTTGCATTGTACAATTTATCGTGCTTTGATTCGAGTATGTGTTTTGAGTGTTTGAATTCAGTTTCGAGCAAAATTTATGCGGTTCTAATGCAGTTTCTAAGGAGTTAAGGTAAAAAAGGTCAGGTCCTGGATCAGAACTTACCTTTTTCACTGAGCTTTGAGAACTCGTATGCTTTGATTTACCAGTGATTCCTGCCTCAGTGTTGAATACAGATAGGGTCCTTTTCGATCTCTTTTTTCGTCTTCCGAAATTCCGGCAGCCCCAGAAGAGCCCAATGGCACATAATAATAGAGAGGTAACTCCAACAGTAACAAGAACTGCTGTCAAAATTCTTGTAGAAGTACCCTTATCATCCTTTTGCATCTTGTGTGTCGAAGGCATCGGCCGATGATAGTGATGCGAGGGAAGTCTAGGATGTCCATGCGGATGCAGCACCGGAGTAGGAGCCGGAGAATCAGTCGCAATGTTGAATTCCAGGGAAGGTCCCGGGGCTGGTGCCAGTGTCGGTGAGTAGGCGTTTGTGCGGAAGCTCTTAAGTCCCAACAAAACTCTAAATTTCTCCAAAATTAAGGCCTTTTGATCTTCATTTCCATACCTTCCTGGTGCATTGAATGAGGCTTTTACAATCAAATTGTGGGTACAATGGTATGATGTAAGAATGAAAATGATGACAAAAATCATGTGGAGAATCTGAAATCCATGACCCATGTTCTTGAACCATAAGAAAATTTTCACAACTTTTTGGCCTTTAAATCTGTCTCATTTCTACTATATTTTTTCTGCTTAAAATGTAATACAAGATTGGTTTTTGGATGGTGAGAAATATGGAGAAGATGAAACGCAGTAGTGTCTTTAATGCTACTCCAAGGAACCCCTGTGCCTGCAGTTGTAGGTGTACTGGACCTTCTTCTTATCCCTTCTCTCCTCCATTAATTCTCTGTTGAGTACTGTTAATATTTGCTGCATCACATTCTACTTTAGTGCAACTTTCAACTAGTATAGAAAATATAGTCGATTTCAAATTTATTAACAACCGCGCTTAGTTTTCTATGATTGATTACTCGAGCACTTACTCACCATTTGGTTTAGTTAAGTGAGGACTTTTGGGGCTCAAGAACTTTTTAGGATGTGAAATTAGATTCATGGGACTTGCATTTGAATCCAGATTTCATGTAGCTAAAAGTCACAATTCAAGCTAAAAGTGTTTATGGGTGGGACCCAAATTTGTTGGATTTGCCTTACATTTGATAGTGCAAGTTCTCCAACCCGGGTATTGTTTATGTTAGATAGGGACAAACATGGTCCATCACTTTCTCATGTGATCTTCCCACTCAGTGTTTATTATTACTATCTAACTAATATTTCGTATTTGATTAGACTGAACAATAGAGTAAACGAGATAATTTTTTTTAAAGTAAAATTGTTAGTATTCGTATGTAAGTTTTATTTGATACACAATATTACAGCTAGTAAAGATTTTACTTCTTTTTTCTCTTTAAAACTTGATTGGAAAGCGTCTGTAAACTATTTATATTATCAATAGATAGGAATGAATATTGAATAAGTGAGTAGTATACTAGTTACTTATAAATGGCAAAGTGGATAAAAAGTGATTCGATATTTTATAAACGTCGGCCAAACATATGTTTAGTATAATTAAAACCTATAAATCAAACTAACCCATAGATACTTTTGCAAAATCTTGAGGTTGGATGGTCAAGGGGTAGGTATATGCTTTATTGCTTTGTGTCAATTTCACCTTTCCCAATTAGTGCGACTTTGTATAAGTGTATTTACTATTTATAGTGTTGTTTTTAGGCTGACAAGTTGACAATTATGGCAGTCTAATTTCTACAAAACCTAGTTCTTTTGTCTCTAATTGCCTAACATCATGTGTGCATGAAAGAAAAAGAGATGTGAACCGACAATATAGTGACATATTAATAGGGGTTGCAGTGTACAAATTGGCTTGCCTTAACCGCTTTGGCCGGGGCATCCCAAGGCAATGCCATGTAGCTCATAGCTCTCACAGCATGATGACACCGTTGAACGATGTGGTATAATTATTGGAAACGATTTGATCTCTTTCTTTTTTTTTTTAGAATAAAAATGTGTGATTAAAAAATAGAAAAAAATTTAAATTTACATATAAAAATATTATTAGAAAATTAATTTACAGAATATAATGTTTTATATATTGAACAAGAACAAACTGGAAATATACTAATTACAAATAGTCAGAATTATAGAAAATAATAATCGCCAAAAGGGCAATAGAATTTGCAAATCGAGGCTTGTATATTATACAGTGTCCTTAAAATAGATTCGTTCATTCACCGTACGTGCTTAAATTTAGTTTAAATGTCCGTTTTCCTGGATACAACGAAAAACAGTAAAAAAATCGAGCACTTTGTTCTTATTTCGACGAATTGAATTTCTGTCGGAACCACCAAGACTTCAGATAGAAAGTGTAGAATTTGCAGGAAGAAGATTGTAAATATCATGCAGAAAGAGGAGAGGATTCGTGTGTGGAATGGAGGAATAAACTGGCATATATAAAGGGCT
>CAIGRK010391044.1:0-16810 GCA_903798315.1 Fraxinus greggii | reverse complement strand
TCTACCACTGCAAAGGACTCAACAAATTCAGCCCAAATTGCTCAAATTCATTTGGTGGAGCTTCCTTTTAACAGCACTGATCATGGCGTACCACCCAATACTGAGAACAGAGTCCTTGCCTTTGTCCCAAATTGAAAGCCTGTTTCAAGCCTCAACATACCTTGAAGCTCCATTTCACGAGGTCATTTTGGAAATTACAGTCAAGGATGGACAGCCTCCACTATGCATAATCTCTGATGTTTATATGGGGTGGGCTAATGATGTTGCAAAGTATTGTGGAACTTTGAATGTGACTTTCACAACACGAGGTGCCTATAGCACTGCTGCTTATGTGTCTTTACGGAAGCATCATCTCTCACACAGGTTAACTGAGGAAGACGAGTTTAGCCCTTATTCGTGCCGATTCCATATTTCCCAACTTCATCAATTTCTGAGAGCAGCAGATGGTACTGATCCATGGTCCAGGTTCTTTCAGCCTCTGATCTCACCTTCTTTAGTCTCTTTTGGATGGTTGTGCAATTCAGTTGAAGATATTGAACCTTTAGGCTCAGATATACTTAGATAGTACACAAGGCTTCTTGTTTGGTGAATTGGACCTCTCCTCCCACCAAGAATGCTAAGCAAACACTCTTCTTCAGGTTCGAGTTCACAAGTATCCAGGCAACACGAAGGCTGAAAACACGTAGTGTTTCCTGAGAAATGCATAGAATGGCTAGACATTCATTCAGAACAGTCTGTTCTCTATATCTCATTTGGTTCCCAAAACACTATATCCACAACTCAGATGATGGCATTGGCTATGGTTTTGGAGGAAAGCGAACAGCCATTCATTTGGGTCATAAGGCCTCCGGTTGGTAATTACATGAATGGTGAATTCCAACACGAATGGCTGCCATGAGGGTTTGAAGAAAGAATGGCAAGAACAAAGCAAGGACTTGATCCACAAATGGGCACCCCAGTTGGAGAATTTTTAAGCAGGTGCATTTTTAAGCCACCGTGGATGGAATTCAATAATGGAGAGTTTAAGCCAGGGGCCTTTGGCAGCCAAGCAGGGCTACAACTCAAAGATGCTAACGGAAGAAAAGGGTGTGTCCATCGAGTTAACCAGGGGACTACAGTCTATTATTACCAAAGAGGATGTGAAGAGAGTAATAAATATTGTAATGGATAAAGGAGGTAAAGGAGAAGAGATGAAGAAAAAAGCTGCTGAAATTGGAGAGTTGATAAGAGCATCTGTGAAAAATGATGGAAGCATTAAAGGGTCTTCAATCAAAGCAATGGACGATTTTGTATCTGCCCTTTTCTCTACAAGGCAAGAATTCTCATAAATCACGATGAAATTCAAGGATATGGCTACCTATATTCCTATCTATTATTTATTCCAGCAGGAGTCTATTCAATAATTGATTTTTTTCAGAGAAATTCGATTTTTTCAAGATCTCTAAAGTTGACAAGAGCCATCCAAGAAATAAGACTCAAATGTTTATTTTATTTTTTAGCTCAAACAACAGCAAACTTAATGCCATCTCATGTGAAAATTATTTACAATCACATTTAGGATACTCTTTCAAGAACAACAAATTTATGAATGACGAGACAAAAATTTAACAACTAAAGAACTTGAAAATGAACAAGACTTTCCTGGAACCTTGGCTTCATTAGCTAAGATTATCTAGAATTTGTAAACTGGGCAACCTTTGTTACAATGATCAATTTTTGTCATAAAAAGCAGCAACAGTATAAGACGGTGAACAAATCAAAACGGCAAAACGTAACATGGGTGAACTGCCTTTTAAATGGACATGAATGCTGTTTACAATTTCAGTTCTTACCTGAATTGATCTACAAAGCTTAAATGTATACCATCACAAGACAAACTTGTACATAGATAGCCCATGATTGTAATTAGAATTCTTCTTGTGAACATAATAATCTGATGCGTCAAGCTTCTTCAGAAGGTACAGTGGGTTGTGTTGACTCAATGCCGTAACTCCAAAGTTGTTTTAGCTCACCTCTTACCAACCCCAATATGATGCAGAGTCCTAAGATTTAAAAATTGGAAAAACAGGGAACAAATTTTAAACGCTTTAAACCAATTTACTTCTACCTTAAAAGATAGACCAAAGTGGTAGTCTTAATTCATACCCAAGGTACATGGAACGAGGTAGAGAAGAGCGGGTTGACCATGTCCATCCATTAAATACAAGCCTAAGTAAGTAAATAAGAGGCCTGCAGTAAAATGACACAGAAGTCAACTAAATACTTCATATAAAATAAATTGGTAAACTATTGGTCATTCTTTTCACATACAGAAAAATAAATTGGTAAACTTGAAATCGGGTTGAGTTACCAAACAACTACAGGAAATTCATACATAAAAGTCAACCAAGAAACAGAACATTGATGAAGTAAGCATAATTGAAAAGAAAACTTTAAGATGGACACATAGTGAAACATAAAAAGACAATCAAAGTGTCATATATAATTAAAATGGTAAAAAGGCATTGGAGCATGTCCACACAGCACACGTTTTTTCGGCATCTTCATAAACCCATATCAAATTAGATCATGAACCTATTGTGTTTCAACTCCAGCACAAAACTCAAGTAACCACAGGGCTCTAGTATTTGTGAAATTTCACTTCAGTGCAATCAGACAATCTTGTGGGATTTATTGAGACAAATGACTCAATAATCAACTGCAAAGAGACAAACTTCAATATAGTAGATTACCAATAAGAAAACTAAAATATCCATCCCCGATTACCTTACCACCGATCCTCTCATAGTCACTACCTCCACTTTACTAGTGCTAATTATAAACTTCTTCTTACTTAATCAACAGTAAAAGCAATCTCATACAAAGACATGAGCTGCTATATTGACGAACGTCCAAATGCGAGAGAAAAGTAAGTGCATTATTGCACATGTAGGTAGATAAACAACCTTTCTTCACATCAAATATATAAGCTTGCAAATTCTTGTTCCACCAAATATATAGCATTGCCTGTTTCATCAAATATTTAAATTTCCAATCCATTGCTCTGACTTGCTCGTATACATTAGATCTTTAGAAAAAGATCCGGCCATATTTTCAGAGTAGCAGAATCAAACTGAAAGTTAAAGCATGGATGCCAAAATAAAAACAGAATTAGACAGCTACTCTGATAAAAAAAATCCAAAACTAAATATCAGAAAGCATACATAAAAAGAACAGAAAATATGATAAAGCTTAAAGCAAATGCCTAGAATTAGATCAGTATTATTTCACACAAGACATTCATTCACTCATTAATTTTCTCTCCATTATTGTAAGTACAATGTTAACTCCATTTTCGTCATTTCATTTTTGACAAATAAACCAGAAGGCCTCCTTGTAGACTTAATCATCGTTTCCAGAGATGGCGATTCTCAAACCAATTTGTACATTGTGGCCACATTTGCACTATCATTCATGCGCTGATCTTTTGGTTTATTTGGACTGCAAGTGATGAGAAGCATAGGGACATTGCTATGGATCCTCAACGTATCACTTGAAGAATCTATTGCACTAATTCTCTTCTACATATATGCCGTTTACTTCGGTGTACCCATTGGCAAGGGGATCTAGACATTGTCCCACTATTTGGTATCTATTTAACCCTCCTTCCCCATAACCCCCTATCTTAGTTTGCTAGAGCACTCCATCGGTGGAAAATCAACGCTGATGATTGCATCAAGGATGGTTTGCATTCCTCTTTTGCTGTTCACTGCATCACTAGCAGAGGTCGACTATGGTCTATCCAGGGCACTCTCAACACATTAGACATCATCTTTTACTTGATCAAGACACGGTTTCCACATATATCAGCAGGGGAATCAAATAGCTGAGTATTACTGCAGGTTGTTCCACTGCAGGTTGGAAACGACATCATCAAGAGTATGGCCCCCTATACCTTCCTCCAAGATTACACGCTCTAATAAAGATTGATAGATTCGGTATCCCTAGTATCAAATGTCTCTAGTCTACTTTTGCTACTTTCCTTTTGTATGGGAGGTAGTACCTCCTTATTTATTGCTTTCCTTACACTTGCTGCTTTTTTAGAGGTTGGGTTTACGCTTCACACCTATGTATTCTTGCGAGCTCCATGCATCTTATGGTTGAGGCATCTAACCCCATCATCCTTCTCTAATGAAGCCTAAAAACACATGGAGTCTGATTTGATGATATGCCTTAAAAAGATCTTACAAAAAAATGGTGAAGTTTCGGACAGTAACAGGCTTTGCCCTAGTTCAAACTTCATAGGTAGTCCTCGAATCTTAGTAACCCTCTTAATCACCTCAAAATTTTAACCAAATTTGGAAATCCATAGGGATATTCATGCGTGCCACGAAAACAAGATCACTAGGAAAGTGTATCTAATTTGTCCTAGGTGTAGAGTTGTAGGATGTCAAAAGGAGACAGCCAATTCCAAACTATCTCTGCTTGCAACCGAGCTCTCATCATCTTCAATATTGTATTCTTTATGTCAAATATTTTTGACCTCTTTATGTACGTTTTGCTTCCTTATTTTCTGATAATCATTACTAAGGAGTCATTGGATTGTCCATTAGAACCACATCGGAATCTGCTGAAAGCATAAAAGTGTCAATTCATTTCCTCAAGTAGTTACTTCGCTTTTAGCGAAAAAGATTATCAATTGGGAACCAAGGTCCAAGGTTGCAATCAGTTAAGAAATTCATCTAATCAGCTATATATACATTAAAACTATCCATAAACTCCCGTGAAAGATTAACAATTGATCAGGATACTGTTCATTGACCCAAAACAAGAAGTGCATTTACGAAATCAACCTTAAGCGCTTAAATAATCTTTTCAATCCCCTAAAGAAAGGCAAACATTTCTCTCTATCCTCAGGGTCCAAAATATGCATTTGGATATGCATACAACACCGAAGGAATGATATCAACATTGACAAAAAATAGACAATTCCAGGCTATGATGTCTCCATTAGATTCCATACATTAATAGGATATGTGACGGATAATAAATTGTGTAATATATATGCTGACGGTAAGAGCAAAGAAAGAATATGAGGCAAAGATACTGACCGATTCCATAGCCAACTGTCAACCAAAGAAAGTATCCATTTAGTATCCCCTTCTTCTTAGCTTTGTCGAATCTGCAATAAACATCCATAAATGGATTTTCTTACTCAACAACTGCTATCAAAGACCAAAAACATTCAGTGTCTCAATTAAAATATTTTATCCATATGTTTGTTTACCTATTACATACTGACTACATAAGTATTCTTATGTTTTATAATCATATATATCAGATAACTGAACAATGTCAAAAGTGTGAAAGAATTGAAATTTTATACAGGTAGATAGCCAAGTTCAGCATGACAACAAAGATGCATGCGAATCAAAGATTCAGAAATATGCAACCTCCTTTATCTATAGATTTAAACCATCCACAAAGGAATTTCCTGTATAAATATTAGATACACTTGGTTATCAAACATTAGATGGTTGAGGCATTACAAGCAATACCTGAAAGCGAAAGAAACTAGCAAACCGGGGAACAGAATATCCCCGAAGCCTATCATATCATAACCGCCCCACGGATCAAAAATCCTAGGAACTCTCAAAAGCATTGGGATCGATTCTCCACCACTTTTGTTGCCTGAAGCAACCTAAATAACAGGAGAAAAAACTCTTGTCAAAACTTTCACGGAATTAAATTAGACAGAACTGCAAAAGAGCAGCATCATAATGTTCAACAAAATGATTAATCATAAAAGCAACTAATAATAAATAAATAAGAAAAAAAAAAGTGCTTCAGGGAGTGGGCAGAGGAAAGCGTGCACATCCATGCACTATTATGGTAATTGACATGCATGAACAACTTATACCCTCTAAGGGTAGTTTCTTAGTGTCTTGATGTAAAGAAAATAAATCGTTTACGCCAGCTGTGACTGGATAAAAAAGAAAGGGATGAAAAATTTTGAAAAGTGAAGGTGGCTTCTATGGAAAATGATTTTCTCTCAGAAACTCCATGAACTCAGCACAATTCACAGCAAAGGAGAACAAGTTAACATAACACAGTTTTGGCTCACCTTTCTTTCATAGTAGGTTAAGCTAAAGGTGATATTTTAACAAATGAGAGTTCCAGTGTCAGTACATGCAGATAGATATACAGAGAGAGAAAGGGAGATGATATGCTGCCTTCTACTTTTTTTGGTGCAGTAAAGGGGTGATTAACTTCTAATAGACAAATTAATTATATAAAGATATCTTTTTAGTCAGACATTTATATAAATTGAAAATAGTACGTCCTTCATAAAGAAGCCTAGTGAGGATAGAAGGGCTTAGTACTATTTCTTTATTTGTTTAATTGGGGGTGGCCAGGGTGGACAGGCATTAACCAAGGGATTCAATTGCAAGAATATGAACAAGAATGCAAATTTCTCTCCAGCACATCCAAAGGCCCGTATCAGACAGAAATTAACAAGAAGAAGGTAGTGTCTCGCAAAGATAGTTGGGCCTACATGTCTCCTCATTACACATCTTTCCTCTATCTTTTGCACCATAATGGATGATTTGCATCTTACTTTCATTTTGAACATTGACTATAAATTTTTTTCTGGTACATTCCAGTTAGGTTATAATTTTTTATCCTAAAATGTTTTTCGAAGCCCATTTAAACATTAGAGCACCAATTATGCTTGCAAAGCACCTGCAAGCTCTATGATTAATTTAAAATGGAATTGAGAATGACCAACAGGCAGAACATCAAATGATTACAGTAAACAAAAATTAAAAAAATAATTCTTTATTGATGCTGTAGAGTTTACAGAAAGTGGCCATCATTGTTAGGACAGAAATTTTATAGTTTTGTGCTGGCCATGCTTATATATTACTACTATTGAATTCTCACCAAGAGGAAAAGGGGGAAAAATCGCCAAACGGGAAATTTTAGTCTAGACTACCTCATCCCAAAATTATGCACTCTTCAAACTTCTAACTAATGGTGATGGAAACATTTACATCTTCAAACGATGTTCCACTTTATAATGTTTAAAAGAGCATCCTCTGAGATTGAAGAGGAGGAAAAAAATTAATCTGAGCTCTACTATTAAGCTGACTTTCATAACCCAACTAAAGCATTGAGCAACCAAGGATAGAAAGCAAAATTCAAGAACTTTTCGAGGATGTACAGAAAAAAATAAAACAAAACTTGACTGCTTCATGTCCTACACATAGTCATCACATATTTCACATCTTTGCCATGAAAAATGAGTCAATTAATGATTTTGAATGATAATCAGTCAGGCCACCCGTATTAGTTGAAAAAGTAAGAATGACAAACCTTCAAAACCATGGATTAAAATAGCTCTTCAAAAGGATCAACTGATGAAGGCTCAGATTAATTAGTTCACACACATGACGCAGTGGCAAGAGAAGAAAAGGGAGACACCAAGTCAATGAAGCTTCATTTTTATAGAAAAGCATTTTTCTGTAATTGTTCATAAATGATTCAACATCACAAGAAGTCTACTATTTCTTTCTTAAAGGTACAATAGAACTTTAAGTTCAAATAGATAAACAAAGAAAACAGCATTATTAAATTTTAAACAGATGAAGATGTTTGTAAGCATCTGAAAAGAAGAGACCAATAGTCACCCGAAAGCACCTCCATAATAGAACATCTAGAAAAAGCCAAATATTATAGGAGGGTTTTGCACTTATAAAGTTGCAGCTGTTAGACATGAAAGAAATAGATGTGGAAAATGGCATGACAACTTACCGCAATCATGACGCTATCATGGAATATCAATGGAGATAGGAAAACCCAAAAGATGTCATAGAGAAAAGCACAACATAGAAGTACTGTAGCAACCTAAAAGAAAACAACAATTATCGTATGATAAAACAAAATCATAACAATGTAAAAACCAAGTTTCGCTATTGGCATACCTTAATGTTTGGTAATTGAGCCAATTGAAGGACAGTAATCATCAAACAGATACCCTGACAACATGAAAGCTGTCAGTGTTAGAAAAAATCCTCGTAAGAGGAAATTTACAAGGATTTATTCCAAATTGTTGAAACACTAAAGACTATCGTAAGCATTATGTGTTGTCCAAGGAGCCTAATAAGGTTGCTCAATTGGCAAAACATATCAGCATAAAACCAAAGGTAAAAAATAATAATAATAATAATAATAAAAAATTGATGATAATTCTGACAGATACATCGAGCAAATAGCATATCCATTAATGTCAAAATATTAAGAAAAGGGCCAACTTTGTTATTTTTCAAGCTTAAAAGGATAAAACTTGTATTAATTTACAAGTTTATTAGGTTTTCTAAATGTCATTCTGATAAACCATTTCTTTGGACCCTCGCAGCTATAGTGGTTCTACTCCTCCATCTGGCCAATGTACGTGCACATTACACACTCCTACTATGTGCTTGATTCAAACAGAACAATAGTGTGAATATTTAAATCTTTAAGTAAAATAGCAGTCTTACGTGATAAGAAATGCATGGTTAAGAAAATACAATATGAAAGCAGGTGATAGCTTACAAGAATGTCTTGACCAACCCAGGAGTATGATGCCTTCCGGTTTGCAGCCCAGAAAATGGCAAAGGCCAAACAAAATAGCAAGACAATTAAAGAGAGAATGGAAATCTCCCCCAGGATTGGCAGATTAACTCTTCTTCGTGCACAATTTTTGCATTTGCTGATCAAATAAAAGCATATGAACAACATAAAACATGAACAAAATGTTTTAAAAAAATAAAATACCTCCTTTCTTGTCTACAACATGGATAGCTTTACAAACAAAATTAAAGGATACCTTGACAGCAGCGAAACTATACAAGTATGCATTCCCTGTTATAATGATAAAAATAATCAATAAGGACTGTCATAAATCAAACTGTTCCTACACTATTGATGTGCATAAGATTGAGAGAATAAACGATGTATAAGGAATTTATAAGACTGCAAACTTGATCATATTCTAAGATCATTACAGAAGAGTGGATGTACTAAAGAACGAAAGCAAACTACCCAATGATGGTATATTTAAGAGCAAGTGAGCAAACATCACATTTTTGGAATAAAGTCCAATTAGATCCACAAGTATCCAACTGTAGTTGACCCTAGGTGTTCACTCTCATCCATGTAGCTAGAAATATTTTTTCTATGAATGAGAAGATATCAGAATTAGTAACAAGCCACATCACACGAAATCAGAAACTATTTTAATAGCACTATCGTTCATTCTATAATAATTAAACATATTTAGACATTGAGTTAATGAAAAATACTTGCTTGGGAACTTTTGAAGAAGAAAATATCATGTCCTGTTTTAAATTCTCATAGACACTCTGTGGGCTTTTAAATCTTTTCTCTCAAAATTAAGAACTAGGAATTCAAGAAAAATGATGAAGAAGCCCTTGACGTGTGTGGCTAGGTCAATCAATAAAAATGAGTGAAGAGGACTCTTTGCGGCTGAAAGAATAGAAGGCTGTACTAGAGGCTGCTCAAGAGTTGAAGTAAACAAGCTTTGGCCCAAGCAGGCAGTCAATAAAAGAAATAAAGTCCACAAACTTCCAACAGATAAAGAGCAAGCTGCAATATTCAACTGTCTTTGTCTTACCATCTATGAAATTTAAACGGCAGCTATTACACACGTCATAACACCCTTCCAATCCGTGCCATTGCAAAGTCCCAAAGGCTTCTTTTTGGCACTTAGTAGTATGTTTATCGTTTTACAACACTTTCTACAAAATAGAATGGCACACCGCACGTGCACACTTGACATGCAGATATATAGATGCAGGGAGAAATTTGAAATATGACTTCTTATGTTTAATAAACTCAAATTAGTGAAAGCACATGAGAGAAGGCAGTCTTGCAACCTAAGAAGCTAATTGAAACAGGTCTTATCAAGATTGCTTCAAATGCAGATATACAGATGCAGGGGCCAAGTTAATATATGACTTATCAATGCATTTTTTAATAAATGCATATTGGTGAAAGCAAATATTGTCTTCAATCACCACTTCAATCCCTAATATCTGTTGACGGATTAAGAGTGTGACACTGGAAACATATTAATTTTGTCTCTGCCAGCTATCTATCTGAGCAAAATAATGTAAAAGGCCATATCAGTCATTTGGTTTTAGAGAAAGCAAAAGAAACATGGAAGGAACAACCCAACGATGATGATGACCATAACAATAGCATTTACTAAAACAGCAATTTATGATTCTGCACAAAGAATAGAAATAGTTACGATCAAATCAAGTTTAGCCAAAAAGACTTCTTGGACGAAAAAGGGACAGCTCACATGCAAAATCATCTTGATATTTTCATGTTTAATAAGTTGCTTGTAACTGTAAAACACCTGATATGAATAAGACAAATTCCATGCACTCAGATAACAAAGTCAATCATCAAGAAATCAGTTAACATCCCTGAAGTGTTTTCTTCCAGTGTATATATTGTATGTATCGAACCATCATTCCACACCAATTTCATTTAACATATTTTAAAGGACTAACTGGAAATGAATGGGAACTAAGCTAATATATTTTAAAGGACAAACTGGAATTGACATGGATATATGATATATGAACTCCAAAAGAGTGGGTGCAAGGAGGAAAAATACGAGGAAGTTAAAAACATTAACCAGTACTTGGAGTATTACAATTCACCTATTCCCCTAGTCTTTCTTTTGAGCATGCATTGAAAGTTCTCTATATAACTAAACTAATTTTGTTTCTTCTCTTTCTTTGTCCTTTTATATCCTAGCAGAAGGTCTGCATCTTCTCAAATCTCAACTTGGTCAAGCATCAAGCAAAGTTGAAAAAGAAAGAGAGAAAATAGTCAACGTGAATAATTACCTCTACCCCTGCGATACAGAAAAGAACAATCAGCAGCCAGACAAACCAAGATGACATAAATAGATAAAGTAGCACCAGAAAAGTGGATGCCGTAATAACAAATATTATAGCGCTTTTTGAGCTAATTTTGAGGATTTCCTTCTCGTCCTCATCCTGGGTAAAATGAAGAAAAGAAAATTAGTCATCTATTGTGTCCATCAAGTAATATGGAAAATGCATCTCGAATCTATCATACAAGATACTAACCATTAAAATCAAAAGGAACCACATGAGTCAGAGAAAAAATTTTAATAACCAGTTATTTATCTTAAATTAAGAGGACAATTTGTACATAGAAGTCAGCCTTCTGTCCTTTAAAAAAAATATTGACGGGATATTTTCATTCAATAACTGTTTAGTTACAGCTTGTGCTTAAAGTCATGTCAAGTTTGTGCAGAAACCAAGCAATCATATCAAAAGGTTGTACGTCAAATCTTGAGATGGCTCTAAGAAGCTCCAATAAAAGGACATATTTCAGATCCTCTTCTACTTTTTCTACAGGCATCTTGAGGCCCACTAACTAGCAGATGACACAAAGATCACAATGTGGGCATATAATTAGGATAAGTGGAACAACATGAAATAACAGAAATGAGTGTATAACAGTATAAAGAATGTGATATGACTACTTGGTCATGTTATGAAAACATGGACGGTTATAACAACAGCTGATAATTGAAAGTTTTGCAAAAGATCGAGAGAGATATTTATACAATCAGAGGTTTTCAGGTAAGTAACTATTTAATCATATAAAGCAACACAATGCAAAGGTTAAAAGTTCAATGAAGATGATTTTGACTAGTAATGGGCAGGGAATATTAATTTCTTTTGCTGTTCAACAAGCTGATTCCGTAGGAGTAAGGCCATGGCAAGGAGTGCAATATGAAGTTAATACATGTACAGTAGGTGACATCTAGAGAGTTGAACGGTATAATGTATGAACCTAAAGAAATGGACCAAATGGTTTAGTATGCGGAACCTTTGGCGACAATTCATCATAACGCTCATCACTTTGACCCGATCCAGTGAATTCTGACCAAAGTGTTGCACACACTATTGTCCCAACCGCCATCAACCACAAGAATATCACCGAGTAGTCTACAACAGGACGATTCGGAGAATATAACAGAAGTTCAACTACACAGAAAAACTTGAAGTTAGTCATAACAGAATTTTTTGATACACTGATCTGCACGTGATAAGAACAAAAAAGTTAGCACATGTTTATACTTGATATCTTACAACACAGATCAAAGTGATGACAAGTCTTATTCTATTTAATAAAGAATTTGTTCAAGGTACTCTTCATGGCCAAATCTCTCACTGATGTTCCATGATGAACACTACATAGGCAATGATCTCAAGATTTTTATTTTGCAAGTCCACTTGGAACAATTCAAAGAGCAATTTAGAGACTAACTTCAATTAATATAAAGAAGGTGCTAAATTGGAGATATAATATTCTTCAATTGACGTTAAATGGGATTGTAGATGCATTCTTACGGTGATAATATGCCTAATTCTATATCACTATATGTATGTAATAATGCATGGAGACATAGTTGCTGTCAATAGAGTACTTTATTATTAGTATCCTAATATAATAAGATAAACTAAATGGCATAATGCCGTTCAAATACATTTTCATTGCTGAAGAACAATTTAACGTTCTCCAAATTATTATCAAAAATGGATATAAAGAAAAGCTTGTTTGTCGCAGATTTCTCCAACTGAAAAATGATTTTTTTTTTTTTGGAGAGCGTACAGTTAAGAAGTCGGGAACGTACGGTTAAAAAATCGGAAAAAGTTGTCGGTCTCATGAAATGCATGGTTGAAAATGATTTTAAAAGAATATGTACCAAAGAAGGCTAAAATTGAAGAAAGAGATACTGGACATATAAGGAAAACAAACTTCCAAAAATTGTTGAGCAAACACCTGAAGTACAGTGGATATTATAATACACGGAATGAATCAAAGGGAGGAGATGGGGGATATAGTAACAACACCTGAAGCAGAGGTGTCTTGATGACATTTCAAGGCAACCCAAAATTGTTTGCATATTTCAGACCATAGTTTATATTTCAACTGTGATTGTGTATATGTGCGCGAGTGTGTAAATCCCATTCCAAGTTACTCATTCCCGCATTTTCACTACACCTTCCTTGATTTGACAGATTTTTCTGCCGGTAATACACGAAAAAACGGCTCTCAAGGTCTCAGCGCTTCAATGAATCACTTTGAGTCCTGATGCATTTTCAGTCTCTCCCTATACAACCATATCTTTACATGTATATGTATGCATGTTTGAAAACCAAAAAAATAATACAGTAACTGTTACCACTCTATCAATCTACAGATATATACCTACATGTATACATGCATCAAAGTACCGCCAAACATAATATAGTTGTTTACAACCATATTTACTCAATAGTAGCAGAATAAATGATGGAGCAGTTCACGCAATTATGCATTCACAGATGCAAAAATTAAATATTAACTTGAATCTACAAGGCTTCTATATATGGATCATCTCATGCTGCTCAATCAATGCCCGCATACAAAATTAGATAAGAAGGCATACCTTTTTCTCCACCAGCCATTGATTTGTTTATTTCCTCTCCTCCTGTCTTGGAGACCATCACAACAGGAATTGTAATGTTCAAAGTAGTTTCATTTTCAGGACAACCCATCTCCACAAGATCTATACAAGTTCGCAGGGAAGCAGGCACAGATGCAAAGATCAAAGTTAAGTGCAAGTACTAAGACAAATTATAGATGAACAGATAAACCATTTAAAAGGATTTTCAGTAAGCTAACAGAGTGACAACCTTCATCATCGTTTATCACCAGCAATCCTGACGCTCCTCCAGCTTGTGCAGCTTTAGCCTTAGTTATAAAATCACAGTCACCACGTATTGCCAATGCAATAGAGCCAGATAACTGCCGAAGAATAGTGGAGATCATTTGCATTGTTACTCTAAAATCTTAATATTAAAATGGAAGAATTAATTTTGATGACTTCCAAATGACAAAGGGAAGTGTTTGCCCTAACATTCATTCAATATTTTTGCGTTAAAAGGCTTAAAATGAAAAGTATATTACAAAAAGCTGCTTAGTCTTTAAAGCACTCTCAATACCAAGAAAAACATAAGTACTCATAACCTAAAAGAGGAGATACTTTGCTCCTAATTATTTTACACTCACCAGGACAGTTTGAAATCATGTCACCGAAGATGACAAGGAGGAGCCATAAGAGAGGAAATGTGTAGGACAGTATGTTTTCTTCACTATTCAATCAGCCGAGAGTTCAAGGAATGTCAAACTCAAGGGTATTGAACCCCTATTTTAAGGAACTATAGTAGAAGTGGAGTAACTGATGCAGGAAAAATTTATAATTTTTAAGGAAAAGGAGATAATGTTCACATGACAAAAATCCTGTGCTTTTAGCACTCGGTGTTTTAAATATGTTTTCCTAGTTAACTTAGTAATTATTAACATACTTTGTTTTCTATTTGTTTTCAGATTTTATTTATAAATTTGCCTCAGCATCTTCTACTAAGGTTTAGATTTCTAAGATTTCCAGATATTAGGGTTAGGAATTTCTAAATATCACTTCTCCTGGAGTGTACTGAGGCTTTATCCATCAAATTTAGTACGCTATCATCAGCAGAGGCTTTCTCAATTCTAATTTAAATCACCCCCTATTTGTCACTTCATCCACACATTCTTTCCCTGCAGCAAGAATTCATCTCTTGCCCATCGAGAACAGATCAGACACAATATCTAGAAGTTCATGGACATCATTAGCAAGAATACATAACAAAGGCAAGAAATGATTAATGTTTATGCATTCTGGAAAACAATTAAAAATAGTCCTACCATAAACCTACACATATGTTCAGCTGCTGAAATCAATTTTCTTCTGAGCCCAAAGTCAAGTAAAATATTCAAGGTGGGTATGGGAGTTAACAATATTTCATGCAAGAAACTGTATCAATTTTTAAAGAAACTCCCAAAAATTACAGCAAGTGTCGAAAGAAACTCCCAAAATTTACAGCAAGTAAAGTGAGGAAAACTTGCCGCGTGTAGAACTTACCTTCGAAGATGACGGTGAACAGCCATTTAAAGGATTCAAAAAAGTAGCTGGTAATATGTGGCCTTCTTTAGGGTTTGTGGGCAATATCTGGCCAAATGCTGCACTCAACCCACTTATTGATTTCCCTTCATCTCCATTCGCCCAGCTCTTGACCTTGACCTGGGACAAAAGAAATAAGATCGCTCGTGTTATTATCTCCCAAAGGCTAAACATGCTTCAGACGAAAAAAATAAAAGATAAATCCGTTTTGGGATTTATCAGTCCCTTAAAGAAAGAATAGGATGTTATTGAGGTCTAATTTCGTTTCCCAAACAAAGTTACTGGAAATGTTCCGTTCCAACCAGTCTTGCTCCATTTCAAAGATCTTAAATCAAGAAATGATTTGAACTGAATTACATGGTATAACATAGGTACATTGAATCTCTGCAGTTCAAAACTCGTACCTTTCTCTTACAATATCAATTTCCAACAAATTATCATCTTATTTTCCGAATTCAACCACAACAAATTAATCTAACTACAAAAACATATGGGTTTTTCTATACTTAGAAAACGCTGACAAAAAAAACATAATACTGGCATCATAAATCATAAAAGCAGAATACTACCAATCGATACGGGTTGCTGCAGTAATTAGAAGAACCACTTGGCGCAGCGCGTGAAACGTCATCCCCGGCGGCAATTGGTGATTGGGAAACAAGTAATAATCCCAACTGAAACGTAACTACTAATCCCAGAGAAAATTGATATGAAGACGAAGCCATGCCTAATGATTGATATGCTGAAACTAATCAACCAAATCCCCTTTCCTTACGGTTGATTTTAGTTCATCGCTGGATGTAGGAATGATCAAAAACTACTCGTATGATCACAAAAAATCTATAATGGGACGTAAGCTGTGATCAGATTTGAGGACAAATGGGAACGGGGAAGGAGACTGCACGTTGTGATTCCTTGGTGAAAGTAAGTGGTTATTATTAGAGGATTAAAAACTTAAATGCTACTCAAACTTTTGTGGGTGTTCTATATCCATCTTCAAACTACGAAAATATTCCAAATCGATCCTCATAATTTAATATAAATTTTCTATCCATTCATTATGTTGACAAAAGGATGTCTTTAGAAATAAATACTGAAATACGATGATGAATTTGGAGCTTTTTGATTTTAACTATGGAACTGAAACACGTGCAAAAGTTCAAAAACTGATTGAATATATCTAATCAAGAGTAAACATCTAGAAAACGTCAAGCCCCTATTATGTGAGGATTAAAATCCCAATTTTGTGAAGAAATTTTAATATGAATTAAAGTCAATAATTAATTTTAGTCACATGTTTTATATGAGTCATAACTTTTTAACCATATATTTCATTAAATTTTATCAAAATCTATTAAAAATCTCATTTAATCACTGTCAAATAGGAGCCAAAATTCAATGCATAGCTAACCTTAAAGTTGGATTTGGGGTTGAATTGGCAAGGATATGGTTGTTCGTCGTGCATGGGGTTTGTTCCATTTTCATAAATACATTTTTTTCAAAACTTACTTTAAACCACACATTTCGTCATAATATTACATGTAAATTTCAAAAAAAATTATTATTTTCTAATCTCGCATTCTCAAAAAAAAAAAAATTTTAAAACACATTTTCCCAAAAATATTATTCTAATGGGGGCCCAAACAGTGGCTTAACCCTTGTTAAGCCCCATTTTATGTTAAAATGAGTTTTGTAACAGTAATTTTTTTAGAGAATGTATGGTTA
>CAIGRK010390955.1:0-14564 GCA_903798315.1 Fraxinus greggii | reverse complement strand
AAAAAAAAAAAAAAGGAAGGCTATGCTCTTATATAAGGTAAAATGGCTTATAAATTATGGGAAAAGTACGTCCAATCTATTGCCTTAACAGTAAGTTAACTTTTGAGAAAGAGCGAGTTGATCACTAATATTCCATATTATTGTACAATTATATCAATGACACAATTTCCCTATAGCTATTAGGTAATATTTTTTATTTAATTTGGATAAAAATTCATATAATTTTAAGGTAANAAAAAAAAAAAAAAAAGGAAGGCTATGCTCTTATATAAGGTAAAATGGCTTATAAATTATGGGAAAAGTACGTCCAATCTATTGCCTTAACAGTAAGTTAACTTTTGAGAAAGAGCGAGTTGATCACTAATATTCCATATTATTGTACAATTATATCAATGACACAATTTCCCTATAGCTATTAGGTAATATTTTTTATTTAATTTGGATAAAAATTCATATAATTTTAAGGTAACGCTTATTATTTAATTTGAAAAACCTTAGTTTATTATGTATGTAAACAAAATAGTCAACTAAAATAACCGTACACATAACTGCTCTTTTGAGTTTTTGACACAACTGTTGTACAGTTCAGACGCTGAACATACATGGCTGCAATGTCGATGAAAGCCAAATATCTATTTTAGTAATTTTACAGCCAAAGTGGGACCCGTGAAGAGTTGGAGACTCCCAATTTGGATGGGTTTGTGAGTAAATTTTTGGCACCCCAATGCAAAATGCAAGAGTCAATAAAACACAGTAGTTAATGCATATGTCCTTGCACACGATTTGATTAATAGGCAAATATTTCTTCTTCTTTACAATTATTGAAATTTCCGCATTTCAAAAAATTATAGAATTTTCACTGTGGACAAATAGAAATAGGGATAATTGCAATGAAGGTGCCAAACATTTTTAAAATGTGCATATTACTAAATAAAATAAGAAGAATGTGTTTCTTTTTTGTTTATGAATGAATTGAGGTTTGTGCAATTTATTGAAAAGAAATGAGATATTATTTAGTGTCGATATGCACATAATCAAGAGGTTATCAATGTAATTTCATTATACATATACTCAAACACATGTACACGCGTATGTGCATAATATAAAAACGGTTATTCTACATGTACATAATAATTTACATACAAATGATGTGGTAAGATATAATTGAGTCAAAATTTCTTCAATCAAATAAAAAATAATAATTTTTCCACTTTCTTTTTTTTTTTTTTACTTTTCTTCTGTATGTAAATTATTATATAACTCAATTATGTACAAATAACATTATTTAATATAAATATATAAAAATGTGATTATATTGTCACCATCATTTTTATTTGATACACCACATTTTAATTGCAGTTATATTTCTTATCTTTGCTCATTGTAGAAATAATTTTCTTAACTTTTTTCCATCGAATTTTTATTTTCAACTTTTCGTTAATTAGTACATCTCGTTCTTGATGATTATTTATATCAAAATATTTTATTTTCATGCTGTGAAATGAGGGAAAATAATTTATTACACTTTTTATTATTTATTTTAAAAAAACGATGAGAAAATAAGTTGTTTTACGCAATTTCAACAAAATTTTGAACATAAAACTATTATTAAATACAAAATGTATAAACTAATAAAAAGTTTGAAGATAATAATGACATGAAAAATCGTTAGGAATATAAATATTATAATGAGTAAAGATTAAGAATTTTAAATACAATTAAATATGATGCAAGCAATAAAAATTGTGATGTAAATATAATTATTCCGTATAGAAATGAAATGTACATAGAGAAAGAGTTGGAGTTACATACGGCGGGCGTACAAGGTATAAAAGGAGGGCTTGGGAAGGCTCATTTGAAGAGACGAGAACCATTTTTCTCTTTTCATTCAATGATTCTCTAAACTAATTCTTCAACGTTCTCTCTCTCTCTCTTAGTCTCTGATCTGCCTTTCCGGAGTTCCGCCGCCGCCGCCGTTAATCCACCACCATGGGCGGGATCAGTCTTGAAGAGATCAAGAATGAAACTGTTGATCTGGTAACTATACATAAAATATACACATACCGTTCTACTTTTTTAATAGTTTACTTTATTGTTTTTCTGATTAATTTCATCTTGAAGTGAGATTTACTTATTTTTTTAATTACTAAATCAGATTAAGAAAATGAGATCTGTTTCTTGTTTGACTGGTGTGTTAAATCGTCTTGCTCTGGAGGATTATTGCTGCTTATTGAAAAAAAGTGATTTTTCTTCATAAATTTTTTCTCTGTCTCTGAGCGTTATTAAGAGTTAATAAAAGCTTCTGCTTTATGCTTATTCCATAATTGTGACTATACAACGTCAGACAACATTAACACAATGTTTGTGTCTCATTCTTTTTCATTCATTTTCCTACGGTGCTTATTTTTAACCACATATTCTCCAAATAAAATAATATTGCACACAAATCTAAAACTTTTCATCACTTTTCCACCACACATTCTCCCATCAATCACTATTCAAAAACTAATTCTTCATTAAAAAAAAGAAAAATGGGGACCAAACACTAGCTAAAATTAAGAAAAATAAATAATAATAATCTTATTGTCGTGTGCCCACATATTCTAAAATTTTAGTTACTGTTGTGTCTAATTCTGTTGAATACTATAATCTTTTAGTAAAATTTTCAATTTTAACTATGAGTGGAGAATAAGATGCTTTCCTTTCCTGTTTTGGTATGCTAACGAGAAGAAACCTACAACATGCGCAAGAATCCCATGAAACACTGTTATTTGCGACATTTTCCGCTTTCCTACTCTTCCTGCGGGTCCATCTCAAATTTTTATTAGAAATAAGACTTTTTACATTTTTGATCAAAATTTCTTCGTTTCTTGATTTTGAAAGATTTGCTTATAGTCGAATTTCTTTATTTTTATTTAATTATTCAATTTTTATCTAGATATTAGCCTTACGTGAGCAATAATTTAGGCAAAATTAAAGAAACTAACAGGATAGATGAATATAATCTTATGCACAAATTTCGGTTTCACATGATGTTGTTGGACAAGTTGGTCAATCATTTTCAGGCTAACATAGGAAACTCTTCTTATGTTCTGACTGGACACTAAGTCCTTGTTTGGACTCCGGTTTAATGAAAATTTGGGAAGGGAAAAAAAGAGAGTTTTGAAATATTTTTTTTTTCGAGGATGTGTGATTGAAAAATAAGATTTTTTTTTTAATTTACGTGTAATATTATTTTATAAGAGAATATATAATTGAAAATGAGTTTTTTACAAAACAAAAAAAATATGGCCAAACGAGGCTAAATTAACTACAAAAAAGTTTTAGTTAACATGAATAAGAACATGTTTGATTTAGATTTTTTGAAAATAAATTTAGTGAATAAGTAATTATTTTTGGAGAATGTGTGATTAAAAAAAATTATGAATCAACGTTCCAAATTATTTTATTAGAAGGTGTGATTGAAAACGAATTTGAATAATTGTAGTTTCGAGCTAAAAATCAGGATTTTTTAATATAACCTAACATGAATGTGAGCGTGACAGATAAACTATTGCATTAGAAAATGCTCTGCAAGAAAAAAAGTATTTTTATATCAAACACTGTTAGTTTACTTTTGGGGAATTTTGTTACGGTACATATTTCCGTGGTACCTTTTGTCTCTATAGAAATTCAACAGATCCCTCGCTCTTGATATTGACACTTACCAATAAATCCATTCTGGCGCGTGGATTACGCATGCAGTTGCGACCGCGTAAAGTGTGCAGCACTTTAAGGCTTCGGATTTGTTGAGAAACCAATACCGTTCTTTTTGGGATTTGGAGAAATTGATTGTGGGGTCCAATGACATGTGAATAAGAATAACAGCAGTCAAAGAGGTCACCAATCCGAAAAAGGTCACGGATTGAACTGGATCGAAACCTAATTAAAAGAAGGAAAAAAATTCTAGGTTTTTCTTTTTTCACGGTTTCATTTTATATTTTTATAAACTTGACAAAACTGATAATTCTACCCAAGACATAAAAAAAAAGAAATAAAATTTTCTTGATTTGTGTTGTAAATTTTTATTAATATTAATGATTAAATTTAAATGAACTAATATATGTTCCTCTTTTTTCCACATCAGAAGAAATACTGTAAGGGTGTGTTTGATTGTATTTCTTTTTCATGAAAAATGTCAAATTTTCACTCAAATTCCTACTTTGGAGAGTTCGATTGCTATTTTTTCATTGAAAATGTTTTTCAATTTTTGAAAATATGCCTAATTTTTCTTTTTTTTAAGGAAACATTTTCTTTGAGGAGTATGTTTTTATTTTCCTCAAAATTACGAAAACATTTTTTTTAGGATATATTTTCCATTTAAATCAAACACATTTTAAATTTAATAGCATTTTTTTCCCACTTTTTTCCACAGCATGAAAGTATTGAAAGGTCATTCATTGTGTATAAAAAAGACGGAAAGTCTTGTTGTCGACTAAAAATGTTTGACGGGGTATAGTTTTTAGACAAGATGGTTGAACGATTAAGTTAACGTCATAACTTAATGAATATTTTTGGTCGATTCTTACTTCAAGCCATGAGTTGGAATTTTTGACAAGCTGGAAATTTTTGTTTGGAGTATTTGCTGATGGCAATTTTCAGAAATTGTTAAACAAAAAATTTCTGTATGGATTAATTTTCCTAATAACAAATTAACAGTCCCGATAAGCTAATTATAATAATGGTTAACTAACTAGACAAAAGATATGTAAAAATAATTCAAAAACAATTTAATCACTACTCGAGGCGAGGATTATTGTTTATAAATTTATTTTCATTTGCTGATCTAAAAAAGGAAAAAAAACCTCTATGATAAGCAACACTAAGGCTATAGTTTCAAGCAGCAGTTTCCATAACAAGAAGGTTAATTTTCTTGTTTTTATTCTTTCTAATAACAGGAAAAAGTTCCGATCGAGGAAGTGTTCGAGCAGTTGAAATGTACCCGGGAGGGGTTAAGTCCAGAGGAAGGAGCCAACAGGCTTCAAATTTTCGGACCAAACAAATTGGAAGAGAAAAAGGTATTCCCATTAATGATTAATGTCTTTTTCAATTGTAATGTGCAAGTAGCAGTGCTTGATGATTTGTTTGGGCTGGAATTAACAGGAAAGCAAAATGCTCAAGTTTCTTGGATTTATGTGGAATCCACTCTCATGGGTGATGGAAGCTGCAGCTATAATGGCAATTGCACTGGCTAACGGAGGTGGAAAGCCCCCGGACTGGCAAGACTTTGTTGGTATTGTTTGCTTGCTCGTTATCAACTCGACTATCAGTTTCATTGAAGAGAACAATGCCGGAAATGCTGCTGCAGCACTGATGGCTGGTCTTGCTCCTAAAACAAAGGTATAAAACTTTTTAATTATTATGTGTATACTAGGCCAATCGTGTAGTTCAATAATTTTTCTGAGAATGTATAACATTTATTGTGATATTGTAATAGGTCCTTAGAGGTGGTCGCTGGAGTGAGGAGGAAGCTGCCATTTTGGTTCCTGGAGATATTATAAGCATTAAACTGGGAGATATTGTTCCTGCTGATGCTCGTCTTCTTGAAGGTGATCCGTTAAAGATTGATCAATCTGCCCTCACAGGAGAGTCACTTCCTGTGACCAAGAATCCTCATGACGAAGTCTTTTCCGGGTCGACATGCAAACAAGGTGAAATCGAAGCTGTTGTTATCGCCACCGGTGTTCATACTTTCTTTGGGAAGGCAGCACATCTTGTGGATAGTACCAACCAGGTCGGGCATTTCCAAAAAGTGCTCACTGCAATCGGTAACTTTTGTATTTGTTCCATTGCTGTTGGAATGCTGGTCGAGATAATTGTCATGTACCCAATTCAGCACAGGAAGTACAGGCAGGGGATTGATAATCTCCTTGTCCTCTTGATCGGAGGAATTCCGATTGCTATGCCGACTGTCTTGTCGGTCACAATGGCTATCGGATCCCACAGGCTATCGCAGCAGGGTGCCATTACCAAGAGAATGACAGCAATTGAAGAGATGGCTGGTATGGACGTCCTCTGTAGTGACAAGACCGGCACTTTGACACTTAATAAGTTGACTGTCGATAAAAGCTTGATTGAGGTATTTGCAAAGGGAGTTGATCCCGATCATGTTTTGCTCACTGCTGCTAGGGCTTCTCGAACTGAAAATCAAGATGCGATTGATGCAGCTATTGTTGGTACACTAGCTGATCCGAAGGAGGTATTTCTCCCTTTCATTGTATATTGAGTAAATTTGGAAAGGTGAAACACGGGCTCATGAAACATGTATTTGATTCTAAGGCACGAGCTGGTATCAGGGAGGTCCATTTTTTCCCCTTCAATCCTGTGGACAAGAGGACTGCTTTGACTTTCATTGATTCCAATGGAAACTGGCATCGAGCTAGCAAGGGAGCTCCTGAACAGGTGCTCTTTCTAATTCTAAATATCTTGTATTCCTTTTGTACTAATGAATATTAAGCAAAATATTGATAATCTATTTCATTTTCCTCTTTGCCCGGAATCAGATTTTAACGCTCTGCAACTGCAAGGAAGATTTGAAGAAAAGGGTTCATGCAACAATTGATAGATTTGCTGAACGTGGGCTTCGGTCATTGGCTGTTGCAAGACAGGTTTGCTAAACAAATATTTGCTTCTAGATTTGCTTCTAGATATTTTCTCCTACATCCATGTGTGTCATAGATTTAAATATAAGTAACATTTATCATTCTCCCCTAAAACAACTTAAGCTTTTAGGGGAAATGGTGAACAAGGCAGCAAAACATGGAAAAGTCTCAAGTTCATTCTCATTGCAACCCAATTATGAAAATACTGTCTTAAGTCTTCAATAAAACGAAGTTGGCTCGCATGTGAAAGGGGAGTGTTGAAGATGCATAGATAAATAAATTCCCTTTTCTCTAATAGTTTAAGCCTTGAATGAGGTAGTTCAATGTCTGCATTCCAACATTTGTTTCGTTCTTTTCTTTTTCTTATTTAAGTTCGATTTTTCTCTAGCAAAATTATTCCCGTTACTAAGGCTAATATTCTATATTTGCAGGAAGTGCCAGAGAAATCAAAAGATGCCCCTGGTGGTCCATGGCAGTTTGTTGGGTTGTTATCCCTGTTTGATCCTCCTAGACATGATAGTGCAGAGACCATCCGTAGGGCTCTCAATCTTGGTGTAAATGTAAAGATGATAACTGGTAAGTTCATATTTTATTACCCTCGATATCCAACCTTCATACCATTTTTTCAACATTCATAACCAAATGCATATTCATATCGGTGTGTAAATTCTAGGTGATCAACTTGCCATTGCTAAGGAAACCGGGCGTAGACTTGGGATGGGAACAAATATGTATCCATCTGCTTCTTTGCTTGGGCAACACAAGGATGAGTCTATAGCCGGCCTTCCCATTGAAGAGTTGATTGAGAAGGCAGACGGTTTTGCCGGAGTCTTTCCAGGTAGGCGTTGTTGGTTTCTTGCATCTTTATACTGTATTAAATCTGAAAATTCCAAATCTTCTTTCAACCAGGGAAGGGAAATTTATAGTCTTTCTTGTTGTACAGAGCACAAATATGAGATAGTGAAGAAGCTGCAGGAGAGGAAGCACATTGTTGGAATGACTGGAGATGGAGTAAACGATGCCCCTGCTCTAAAGAAGGCAGATATTGGAATTGCTGTTGCTGATGCTACTGATGCAGCAAGAAGTGCTTCTGACATTGTTCTGACTGAACCTGGATTAAGTGTTATTATCAGTGCAGTGTTGACCAGTCGAGCTATTTTCCAAAGAATGAAAAATTACACAGTTTGTCTCTTCCTTATTACGTCTGTTCTGAAGTCGTACATTTTGGTCGAAACAGGTTTAATTCTTTACATCTTTGTTTTGACAGATATATGCTGTCTCAATCACTATCCGTATTGTGGTAAGTTGACTGTTGCACTGGAGAAAGAGGTTGATGTTAACTATAGCACTCATTATCAATTGATTTCTTATGACGTTCCCTTCTTGTTTTGTAGTTTGGTTTTATGTTCATTGCTTTGATTTGGAAGTTCGATTTCTCTCCATTCATGGTTTTGATCATTGCCATCCTCAATGACGGTATGATTCTCCCTAATTTTTTGTACCTTAAATATTCTGTTCAGTTACTTACACTTCGTTGGCTCTTATGTTTCACATTATATTTTCTATTCAGGAACAATCATGACAATCTCGAAGGATAGAGTTAAGCCATCTCCACTGCCAGATAGCTGGAAGTTGAAAGAGATTTTTGCCACTGGAATAGTACTCGGAGGTTACTTAGCGTTGATGACTGTTATATTCTTCTGGATCATGAAGGAAACTGACTTCTTCTCTGTAAGGACTAACAACATTTACTTCTATGCTTTTTTTTTCCGTTTCTTAATGCTTCTCCGTTTGAAACAAGAATTGCAATGTGCTTTAATATACAAATTTTCTTACTATCAAATGCAGGACAAATTTGGTGTAAGGTCCATTAGATATAGTGAAGACGAAATGATGGCAGCTCTATACCTGCAAGTTAGCATCGTTAGTCAAGCTCTAATTTTTGTGACCAGATCACGCAGTTGGTCATTTATTGAACGCCCTGGACTGCTGTTACTGACTGCTTTCTTCATTGCACAACTGGTAAAATTTCAATGTCTCTTTTGTGTTCTTAGTTAGTTGCTTGAAAACTTCTCCCACTTTCCTTCCAACTTCATGGAAAAAGTTACATTTTCTTGAATTTGAATGGGGAAGAAAGATCGAAACCAGATGTTTGTAGAGCTCTAATATGCAAAAACTGATTTGATCTTCTAGGTTGCAACTCTAATAGCCGTATATGCTGACTGGGGTTTTGCCAGAATTAAAGGATGTGGTTGGGGATGGGCTGGAGTAATCTGGCTTTACAGTGTGGTTTTCTATGTGCCTCTCGACTTAATGAAGTTTGCTATCCGATACATCTTGAGCGGGAAGGCATGGCAGAACTTGTTTGAAAACAGGGTATATTTACTATTCTACAAAAATCCCTATGAGTATTTTCCCCAAGTTTTTCTTTCCTTTTAGTGTTTATTTCACAAATTCTGATGTACCGGGACAAAGAAAGGGTGCTCGTTTAATAGTCTAATGATGAAATTTGGCCAAACATCACCATCTCGAAGGCTATGCCTTGGAATTCTCCTCACAAGCTTGTTTACACTTGAAAACTCATATTAATTACCTAGTTACAATGATTTTCTTGAAACAGGTTGCTTTCACCACGAAGAAGGATTATGGAAAAGAAGAGAGAGAAGCTCAATGGGCTCTTGCTCAGAGGACCTTACACGGCCTCCAAACAACGGAGAATACTAATCTTTTCAACGAGAAGAGTAGCTACAGAGAGCTTTCTGAAATTGCAGAACAGGCAAAGAGGCGGGCTGAGATTGCAAGGTATGAACCGACTTTGTTAATATTGTACAGACTCTTTAAGCACCACACTCACTTGAAACTGTAACATCTTTTCGTTATGTTTATAGGCTTCGGGAGCTGCACACACTCAAGGGTCATGTCGAGTCAGTCGTGAAGCTGAAAGGACTGGATATTGAAACTATCCAGCAACACTACACTGTTTAAATAATCCGAATGGTTCTTACATAAATGGAACAGGCTTCAAAATCAAACCATGATGAAACTGTTAAGACACGGAGGAGGCTATAGTTCCTAATATGTTAAATTTGTTTGTTTTTTTTCGTATCTCAAAGTGTCCACAGAAAGTTCTGTATGATCTTTGGATCTTTTTAGAGTACAATTACGTCATGTAACCCAATTTTTCGACTCTAAATCTTTGCTCGCGGGTTTAATCTTATGCCTAATCTTATATTCGACTTTTGACATATAAGTAGTGTTTGTTATGCGATTGTGAGTGAGAGCTTAGTTTCCGACTGGCTATGTGATCATGCTTTTGACATAAAAACACCCGTCGTAAGATTAAATGTCAAAGTTTGTTTCAAGAGAGCCTGAAATCACCTACACCATGCACAAATATAAAAAGATTGTCAATGAGTTCAACAAAATTCTGGCGAAATGAACCAAAGAAAGCAACCAATGAAATCACAAGTTGACTTGCTTCTATGGCATCAAGATCATTACTAGTAGGGGGTGGTGCATTTTTTCGTGTGACCATACAAACTGGATCGGAATGGGATCGCATTCACAAGTTTTGTTTAATTACAACCATTTGAGAAGAATTTATGTACTATTTAATTTATAAATAAATAGAAATAAGTTGTGGATATTACATGTGAATTTATTAAAATGTGGTTGAAAATGAAGTTTGACTATTTATATATATTTTTTAAATGGAAGCTAAAATTTAACTGATTTTGGGTATTAGAACTGATAATCACGATTGGCTAAAATTGATATGCATTCAAAAGTAATAATTGTCCTGAAATAGGGGGCGCCACATCAGCAGGGCCTACTTGGCCCTGTCCAATAAAAATTTCCCTAAAAAGAACTAAGCAAAGTTTCTAAGTCAGCAGGAAGCCAAGAAACAGGGCGCTTATGTGACGTCCCCCTATTGGAGGGGGGCTGACCAGTAGCATGGCTCAAAAGAATTAGATTGAACGAGAACAATCGGTTCCAAGTCCATTCCCATCATTGCACCACAAATAATTCTCATTGGTATTCAATGGAATTGTTCTCCTGCTTAATTCTCATTGGTATTCAATGGAGCTCACGGCGGGCAGAATAATACTGCCCACCTACTGATGTGACAGGAGAATCCAACGTTGGGTTCTCTTGAGTTCTTTTCGAGTGGGCATAATAAGACTTCCCACTGTAGGCATGAGAACGGATCTGTAGTATTCAATTCAATCTTGTTCTCATTGAGATTGAATTTAACTTAATCATTACCATTTCTTCAAAAATATATTTTCGAGTTAATTGTCCCCATAATAATTAAACTTATATCTGTATCTTCGACTACTCATTAAAATTTCAGATGAAGAGTTTTGACCATTAAACTTATCAAAATATCTGATGTTTTACTGACATGACATCTGTTTCACAACTCTAATGAAATTTGTGACATGGCAGATGGAATGCATATGTGGCGTTCAAACACCATTACGCAAAATTTTACGTAAGCAAGATGTCTTTAATTGCTCACTACACTTTATGGTGGTTGAGTTTTGATAGCTAAACTTGTAAAATTGATATCGACCAATCCTGAAAATTTAGGAAGTTTGTTCCAAGTATCACCTGCATACAAAAAAAAAACAAAAAAAAAATTTAATTTCGCAACATGTTATAAGGGAATGTTTCAAGATATTTTGCAATATACTTGAGTTTTGTTGCAATTCTTTCCATATTTGTTCAATATTCGAAAGCTAGGTCTTTTAAGAGAAAACCAAGGATAGGATCTAGAACTTGCAAAACTTCGATTCTAAATAAACTCATATTCATCCATATTAAAGCCTAAACATCTTGATGCTTGATCTCCCTAAATCAATCACCTTTATGCATTATACCAGTTGAAGTTAAACTTGAAAAATCTGCAATTTGTCAGATAAATATTGATCAACTTCTGCTCTACTAATAAAAAACAGTACGATGAAAATGGACGATAAAACAAAATGACAAAAAAACATTGACGATTTTTTATAACTAATTTTAACAAAAATATGTATAATACTCACCCAAAAAATCATAATCTACAGTTAATAGCAGGCCAACGTGTATCGCTTGCAGCCAATATTTTTGTGCAGCCAAAAACATACATTAAAACCATAGTTATGTGCATAAGTGAAAACATTTGCAGCTACTAATTACAATAGAAAGAAAAGTCTTATCAGAATTCTGTCATCAATCAAAATAACATGGAGTAGACACCTCCAATTCACCATAATTCTGTCATTAATATAAAAAAAAAAAAAAGTACATTCTTGACCTTTCTTCTTTTTAATTGCGCCGTTTCCTTTTGTTTATCCACTCAGTTTGGAGCTTCGATTGGAAGAACATCCATAGTTGACCATAAAAAAGTGTCGTTCGTCAAATTGAGTATGTTTTCGTAGCAAGCTAATAAGTCTTCGCTAAATAGTACCCATTCACAAAAAAAAAAAAAATAAACCAATAACCTTGGGCATCTTTTCCAGCATATATTTACGTCAATCAAATCTTCATCTTTCTATCAACTTAACTTGGCATTCCATATTAGCATATACACATAACTAGAATCGTTTACGCATCCCAGTATTTCATGCAATGATCCCATGTACTGAAATAACAATCTAAAACGTCCAATAAATCAAATCCAGTCCTTAATTCTCTAACCTCTAAAACATAGCTGGACTGGCAAACAACCTAATTCATTCAGGTGACTGCTCATTACTCTTTAACGTAAGGAAAATAGTATGCATGCAACGGATGAACATACAACACGAAATGTCAAACTACAATGGTGGCATTTAGAGAATAAGTATTACCTGAGTTTCGCTTCCACTTCCATTTTCACTTCCATACGGAACATTCAAGCCAATGCTTCCACTGTCGTCCTCTTTATTGCTGGCAGCATAATTATCTAACTCATCACTTTTTGACTTTGGAGATTTTTGAGTTCGTATTCCACTTTCACTTCCACTACCACTTGACTGATGTTAAAGGATGAGAACTTAGTGCATTATAGAACAACATGCTATGCAGAAAAGATAAATAAAAACAGAACTTTTAAAAGTATCCAGATGGGATCCAACATTCCATGCTTTATGAGTTATCCAGTTTTGACCACCTAAGTCATCTTTCCTAAATCTTCAATTGTTGCCATCACCGCTTGGTGAATATTCTTTTATCTTATCTTATT
Source organism: Fraxinus greggii (assembly GCA_903798315.1). Taxonomy (NCBI): domain Eukaryota; kingdom Viridiplantae; phylum Streptophyta; class Magnoliopsida; order Lamiales; family Oleaceae; genus Fraxinus; species Fraxinus greggii. The sequence continues at coordinate 1,712 of CAIGRK010390955.1, read as the reverse complement.
CATCCTACCATGCCACTAATCCATCTTAGGGCTTGCGATTTTTTTAGAATAGATTTTGTGAAATATTTTTGAAGAATATGTGGTTAGAAAGTAGGAAAAAGTTATGGATCCACATGTAAAATTATTTTGCTGGATAAATGGTGGTTGAAAATGAGTTTGGGAAAAAAAGGAGTTTAAAAGAACATGTACCAAATAGGGACTTAATGTCATCATTAAGCTAAATTTGTCTTGTGGACTTTTTGTCCTTTAACCATATATCAAAATGCGGGCCAAAACTTGAGCCCGGTGCCTTAGACAGCTCGGTTACCCTAACCCTAAACCTGACACGTGAAATTTTTATAATTCAGAGCATTGAGACTTGAATGTTCTGAGCCACACTTCATCTAAAGGCTAAATTAAAATAAAAGGCAGTGCAATATGAGGACTCCCCTTTGGGTCACCGTCCTAGTAATACTCTCGTCCAAACACTCTTGACTTTAGAGTTCTATAGGGATTCAATTGGTTAGTGCAAGGGTCACACTCATTCTTAATACTACTCTCGTCAAGCTCACCATTTGTACTAATTGCTACTAGGATAAGAAGTCAATAAATGATTCAAGGAACTAAATATTACTTACATTGTGGCATTTTCTCCAAACATGCTGCCAGAGAGTTTTAAGCTCATTCTTTCTAATAGGCTTCACTAAAAAGTCAGCTGCACCCTTTGACAAACACTTAAAGACTATACCCATAGAATCATTAGATGACATCACTGCAAGAAAACCTCATCAGCTGGCAGTTTAGAAGTACAAATTCTATAAAATCATAAATAAGATATTCTTGACATAAAATAGAAAGACAGAAAATTGTAATAAAAACTCACTAATTACTGGAATATTCTTGCAGGTCTTGTGGTTCATAATCATGGATAAGAGATCAATGCCAGACAAATATGGCATAGCTACCTCTGTTAAAACAACATCAATGTGATTGGTTGGATCTTCTAAAATTTTCCATGCTTCTAGGCCATGAGCTACAGCTGTAACTGCAGATATTCAGTTCAGTTGAAAGAACCATAAGAATATTAGACGAAACAATTAAGATAGGCAAAATGAAATGATAGTTTAGTTGTACACAAAAGAGCATGCACTAAATAAGCAATACTATCAATAAAGATATCAACCTCAAAGAGATTGCGCGAAGTCTTCAGAATTGCATTAGTTGCAATAAATAAGCAATACTATGGGTGTTTAGGTTGGGACTCATATTGAGATTTCAAAGGTTCTTAATTTAGACTTTAAATTAATTTAAATTAAGCGTTGAGATTCTTTGTCAAATCCATTTAGCCGTCTTGGACGTGTCGGACATTTTTTTTTTTGACAGGTAATAAAATAATTTTATTAATAAAAAAAGAATATACAAGAAGTGTATTATCAACTTAAATAAAAAAGAAAAGACATGAAGTTAGGTAGCCCCTCTATAGGATTACTAGTCGCGGCATTAAACCAATTATACAAAGTCAGATAAAAGAATTCTCTAAATTGCTCTGTGGTCCGCGTTTGGTCTTCAAAGTATCGGTTGTTCCTTTCTCCCCACACATACCATATAATGCATCCAGGGATAAGATTCCATACAAGCTTGCTATCCTTATCACGAAACTTTCTCCTCCATGCCCGCAACACGTCATCTATGCATCTAGGCAGCCTTATCATGAAGCTTTCTCCTCCATGCCC
>CAIGRK010390912.1:0-19430 GCA_903798315.1 Fraxinus greggii | reverse complement strand
AAAGATTGTTGTATCTTGGGAGGCGATTGGCGTCAACTGTAAGCACCGTAGCAGGCCAAAATCGTCTTAAGGAAATAGAGTCAAACTCTAGGCTCAATCTACTGCTTTCTGCAATTTTGTTAACTTTGTATTCGGTTTGGCATTTCCTTCTATTCATTTCTGGTTTTATTACATATAATAGGACTAACAATTGCTGTTGAGCCAAGTTAAAGAAAGGTGAAGTGAATATAAATTAAATTGGGCTGAAACAGTTGTTACATCAAATGTGGGTGGGGATTCCGTTGCCGGCCAGCCGGCTGGTTCTCTGCCTAATACTGCCAACAAGAAAATGAGGAAGAAAAAAAGGGGGTCAATCATAGATGAAACGATCCCCACAAAAATTTTATTGTTGATTAAATGAACCCAAATTTCCTTTTCTAATAAGATGACTTTTGGGGCAGGCTAATGATACTCGTAAAACATCTTCTAACGTGGCGAGCAGCTAGCGAAAATTCGGCGTGAATCCTTCTTGTTCCAAACATAAAACCCCAAACCCTAGGCTAACCTACCAACTATGAAACTTTACAATTCAGTCCCTAAACTTCTACAATTATTCAAGTTGGTCCTTTTGTTCACAGAATCGCCAATTACAACATATATCCTAACACAGAATATTAGAATTAACTCAGGAGAATATTTAAGGGGGGAAAAATAACATTGAAGCATTGGAGATGGTATAATTTCCACAAAATACTACATTATTGCTGTTGAGCCAAGTTAAAGAAAGGTGAAGTGAATATAAATTTAAATTGGGCTGAAACAGTTGTTACATCAAATGTGGGTGGGGATTCCGTTGCCGGCTCTGCCTAATACTGCCAACAAGAAAATGAGGAGGAAAAAAAATGGTCAATTATAGATGAAACGATCCCCACAAAAATTGTATCGTTGATTAAATGAACCCAAATTTCCTTTTCAAATAAGATGACTTTTGGGGCAGGGTGATAATACTCGTAAAACATCTTCTAACGTCCATCCACACATTCGACATGTTAGGTTAATTAAGTAACAAAAATGTACAAACTATTTTACTGTGTTCAATGGTCAAACTCATTGACAGTTTTTAAAGTATTTCAAGAATTATACTTGAACTTAAAATAGAAAAAATTAAAAACCGATTTAAAAAGAAAGATCAAAATCAGATGGCTGACGCTTCATCAAATACATGTGTCACCAATTTACTCGAATGTGAGACTTCGATCACTTAAGGATGAACACCTATTTTCTTGCTTGGAATATGCTGCTCGGGACCTTGGAGGCATTGCATTGTGTTCCTCTGTATTTTAGCTTATTATGTTTGATTTCTTATGTACGATTGGTACACAAGGGATTCTCCTTTGAAACATATATTCTGTAATATTAATAAATTCCACTCAGTTTATTAAAATCATATGTAAATAAATTACCAGGATTGTGCGACGGAGTGTTAGTTCAGTGGTTGACTACACCCCTCGTAATTGTACCGTTATGTCAAGAAGAAGAATATTATTAATATACAAGTACAAGTTAAGTTGTTTCGATTCGATTCGATTCCATTTTAAAAAGTAAATGCCCATTTGATTAGCTACGAGCTACAACGTTGTACCATGACACAATGTGATTTAACAGTAATTTAGAGTCAATTCTATACATTGCTGGAATTGAATCTGGCGATTGGACCTGCTTTTTCTTTTTTCGGCAACTCGTTACAAATTTATGCCTTTATTTCGGTGACATGCATGATTTAACCATGCAACTTCTATTTTTTCTTATAAAAAGAGAATGTAATATTTTCCCAAAATATTTCAACCAAATCACGTGGAAAACAAATCCAACCTTAAAGTTACAATAGAATCATCAAAATTATGATACGAGAATCCTAATGGACTTTTTGTAGTCTTGTGCATTGTCTGTTCTATATATCGCGCAACAATTAAATATTAATAATTAAAGATTCTACCGATTTTATCCAGTTGGCATGTGATGCACAACTTCCTAGTTCAAATTGCCATATAATAATTTTCAATTCCCCGTGAACTCCTATACATATCCAAATTCTTCAGTTATATAACAGAGCTAAAATTTCCTGTTCTTCTCCCATTTTTTTCATATCAAATTACTCGAATTGCTTCTCAGTTTTCAATTTCCACATGGGTTTACAAGGAGATGAAGAAACGGGAACAGGGTCGCCGGTATCAGTCCCCAAACCGTCGATTTTCCGGTACAATTCGCCGCTCGTTCAGGTGGCCCTAATTGGATTGGTCTGTTTCTGCTGCCCTGGTATGTTTAACGCACTTTCCGGCATGGGCGGCGGCGGCCAGGTCGATCCCACCGCCGCCAACAATGCCAACACCGCCCTATACACCACCTTCGCCGTGTTCGGAATCTTGGGTGGTGGAATTTACAATATTTTGGGACCCCATCTTACTCTTTTTGCTGGTTGTTCTACTTATGTTTTGTATGCTGGATCATTCCTTTACTATAATCATTACCATCACCAGGCTTTTGCCATAGTCGCCGGCGCCTTGCTCGGAGTTGGTGCTGGACTTTTGTGGGCGGCGCAGGGTGCGATTATGACCTCGTACCCACCACATGATCGAAAAGGGACATACATTTCCTTGTTCTGGAGTATTTTCAATATGGGGGGTGTCATAGGTGGTTTAATTCCTTTCATATTGAATTATCATAGGGCTGATGCTGTTTCAGTGAATGATGGTACCTATATTGGTTTCATGGTTTTCATGTCCATTGGAGCAGTTATATCACTGGGAATTTTGCACCCTAGTCGTGTCGTGCGTGATGATGGCACAAAGTGTACTAATATTAAGTACTCTAGCGTGGCAGTCGAAGTGATCGAGATTCTGAAACTGTTCCTTAATTGGAAAATGTTGCTCATGGTGCCTGCCTCTTGGGCTAGTAACTTTTTTTATAGTTACCAGTTTACTAATGTAAATGGGGTTCTGTTTAATTTGAGAACTAGGGGGTTCAATAATGTATTTTACTGGGGTGCGCAGATGGTGGGCTCTGTTTTTATTGGGTACATAATGGATTTTAGCTTTAAGAGTAGGAGGACTAGGGGTTTGGTTGGTATTGGAGTCGTGGCTGTGCTCAGTACGGCTATTTGGGGTGGGGGACTGGCCAAACAACTTGATTACTCTCGTGATGATAAGCCGACACTAAAGCTGGATTTCAAGGATCATACTGATTTTGCACGGCCATTTATGTTGTATTTTAGTTATGGATTGCTTGATGCCATGTTCCAGAGCATGGTCTACTGGGTTATTGGATCCTTGGCCGATGATTCTGAGATCCTTAGCAGGTATGAAATCGACACATAAATTGTAAACTACAGCACTTGGGCAATTTCATACTGGTCTAATTATTGTTTAATACACATGTTCTAGGTATACTGGATTCTACAAGGGTGTACAGAGTGCGGGGGCAGCGGTTGCTTGGCAAATTGACGTACACAGTGTGCCATTCCTAAACGAATTGATAGTCAATTGGGTACTCACCACAATAAGTTATCCTTTGTTAGCTGTGCTGGTCATTCGAGCTGTCAAAGATGATGAAGAAGTTGAAGGAAAACCCAAGGAAGGTGCTGCATTCCCTGGAATCCATTGATGACAAGACGGAGCACTTATCAAGTTAACTCAAGAATTAAAAATGTGATAGTTTCCATTTTCCAATGTGTATGTTTCCCTATTTGTAAATGTAGTGTCTGGTGAATGGCATTCATACATATCACAAAGAATTCACTGAGTGAAATTTATGGTTTTTTTTTCCAAATTTTGTGTTCAAGCTTTCGTTGATTTCTTTTCAGTCTGCTAAATTTGTCCATTCACTTATATTCTCCCGATGTTATTCAGTTGTGCATTTTAGAGAATTATATCTAAAAAGTTTTATCATATTTGTTTTAATGTATCTTCAATCTTTAATATTTGCTGATTCATTTTAGTGTTCTCTAGCAAATAATTTTTCATGTTATATCTCTAAAAAACATATCAACCAATATTTTCATGTCAGGCCTTTGAGAAGGCAGTCTTACACTTAACCCCTATGCTTACATATCCATAGGTGAGATGTCCTCTATATATGAGGAATTATAGGCTCGAAACAACATGAACTAGTAGGTATCGTCTAAATTGTGGGCTATAAACGATGTGGGCAAAAATTTTATTCTATTGAATTCTGTAGTTACAATGATTTATCCACAAGTTTAAGGATAGCCAGCCCCATAAGTACTGATAAGGTTTCATTGAGTTCTTGGTCGAGTTGAGTCCATATTTTCAAGAACTGCCTAGAAATGGGTACTGAAGTGATGATAAAATGTTGAATCACTGTTTGTCATGTCTCGTTTATATTGTCTTATAATTTTCTTGTAAGAATAATCTAAATTTGAATTATTCTTTGCAGTTTCTAAGATTAATGAATAAGTTATTCAAATGATCTTTGCACGCTATGTCTTGGCACTAATATGGCAGCTGTCCTCCTAATCAAGTCTAAGTTCAAATAACTAATGCACAAACAGCCAGCACTGCTCTATGAGACATTGATTTATAAGAGGTTCGACGAGTCCCCTCGAAGACCTTTGTCTAAGCTATTTCTTATGCTGTCTTCAATAATCCGTGTCAATTTTGTAATCTCTTATTTGTCTTTCCAATTACCGAACTGGTAGTATATGGCATATAGCTATGCACAGAATAGTATCTCAGCCTAGGTTCATTTCTTCATTCATTGCTTTATATGAGTAAACTTTCTAGCTTGATTAATTAATGAAATAAGAAGATTGCACAGGCTAATAGATTGTAAGCATTAAGAAACCTGTTGATTACCTTATCAGAACTTCTGCATAATTTGCAGACGAATAACTTTAGATTTCCTGATGATGTCGGCTGCTTAGGAACTTTCTGATTCTAGGAGATTTAAATCTAGCAACGAGGATCTGCTTCTTCCTCGAACCAATGTCTTATTGCCCGCACATATTTACCATCATTCTTTCAAGAAGAACAGTATTTTCTTGGCTTTTCCCCCCAAGTCACCGTCAAGTTTCCTGTATTTGTAGTTTTCATATGGTGAGGTGTATGCCCAAAAATTGATGCAAAAACTTTATGCCTCTCCTCTTGTTAACCATATGTCCAATATCTGAAGCAATTAAAGACAGGTTAAGTGTATTCATTTAAATCTTCCTCAACTCGCCCCATCACGTATAGACTGAATTCATTTTTCAATCAAAGATCAGACGCATGGATAATTTTCATACATATTATATCATATTTGTATTCACGAGCAATGCTCGATGTTTGTTGACTAACATTTGATGTGCGTATAATCGCTTAATATTTCCGTATACATCTGATACCGTCAATACAAATTATTATGATCATTATTGTAAATCACGTCCATCACTAAAAGGATTTAAGAAATTGTTTCGATTTTGGCTCTATGTTGCAATTTGAAATGCTGTCAAAATTTGGCTGCAATGTTCGAATCTAATCTTGTCTTGCTCCAGATTCACTAGAAATTTTCTTTTTGTACAGGAAAGATATATATCACTTCTTTGTCTTTTTGTTCTTGTCTTCAAATTGCAAGCAAAGGTTCTATATTTCCTGAAGTCAAATATTACAATCAAGAAATAGTGACTTATTGTTTGGTTATTGTTAGAAGCATTAATCTTTCCATGTTTCCGGAATAGTTTTTTACTCATGGTCCTTTAATTCACAGGGCACCTTAAGACTTGTGTTTTCAGAAACAGCTGGCACATCGTGCTGCATAAAAAAGAAATACGCTATGAAGGTCGTAGTCAGATGTACCCTTCTTGTGGAAATTAAGACCGCACATATTGAATAATCAAATTTGTGAATGAAAAGAACGTTTAACATTCTTGTATTTTTGTGCAATGAAGTCCTGCAAGAAACAAAATTCTGACAGTTCCTCCTAAATAAAATTTGCCACTGGCTTTTCATTGGGAGTTCCCTTTCTAATTCTGCTATCACCATTTTTCATTCCCTGGAATTTTAATTCCCTTCAATTTTCCTCTCGTTTCTCCCTGCAAAGATCCTCATGGGTTCACAAGGAGATGAAGAAACTGGACTAGGGTCCCTTGAATCACCTCCCAAACCATCCATTTTCCGGCACAATTCCCCCCTTGTTCAGGTTGCCCTCATTGGATTGGTGTGTTTCTGCTGCCCTGGCATGTTCAGCGCTCTTGCCGGGATGGGCGGCGGAGGTCAGGTGGATCCTACTGCAGCCAACAATGCCAACACCGCCCTTTACACAACCTTTGCCGTCTTTGGAATCTTGGGTGGAGGTATCTACAACATTTTGGGTCCTCATCTTACTCTGTTTTCTGGCTGTTCTACCTATGTTTTGTACGCAGGATCCTTCCTTTATTACAATCATTACCACCACCAACTCTTTCCCATAGTTGCTGGTGCCTTTCTTGGAATTGGTGCCGGCCTTCTGTGGGCAGCACAGGGCGCCATTATGACCTCTTACCCACCCCATGAACGCAAGGGCGCTTACATTTCTACGTTTTGGAGCATTTTCAGCATGGGGGGTGTCATAGGTGGTCTAATTCCTTTTATAATGAATTTCCATAGGACTGATGCTATTTCGGTTAATGATGCTACCTACATTGCTTTCATGGTTTTCATGTCCATTGGAACAGTTTTATCACTGGCAATATCACATCCTAGTCGTGTCCACCGTGATGATGGCTCACGGTGTACTAATATAGAGTACTCCAGTGTGTCAGTTGAAGCCATTGAGATTTTGAAATTGTTCCTCAACTGGAAAATGTTGCTCTTAGTGCCTGCCTTCTGGGCTAGTAACTTTTTCTACAGTTACCAGTTCAATAACGTCAGTGGGGTTCTGTTTAATTTGAGGACTAGGGGACTATGCAATGTATTTTACTGGGCTGCACAGATGGTTGGCTCCATTTTTATTGGGTACATATTGGATTTTAGTTTTAAGAGTAGGAGGACTCGAGGGTTAGTTGGTATTGGAGTTGTGGCGCTGCTTGGGACAGCTATTTGGGGTGGGGGCCTTGCAAATCAACTCAATTACTCTCGTCATGATTTGCCGACACACAAGCTGGATTTCAAGGATCATACCCATTTTGCTGGGCCATTTGTGTTGTATTTTAGTTATGGATTGTTCGATGCCATGTTCCAGAGCATGGTCTACTGGATCATTGGAGCATTGGCTGATGATTCCGAGATCCTTAGCAGGTATAATATTCACACATAATAAACTTGAGCACACGTGGTAATCTGATGCTGGATTAACTATCGTTGAACCCATTTTTTAGATATAATGGATTCTACAAGGGAGTACAGAGTGCGGGGGCGGCTGTCACTTGGCAAATTGATACACAGAAAGTGCCACTTTTGAATGAACTATTAGTGAATTGGGCACTCCTCACAGTAAGTTATCCTTTGTTGGTCGTGGTGGTCATGCGAGCTGTCACAGATGATGAAGTTGAAGAAAAATCCAAGGGCACAGCATTCCCCGGAATCCATTGATGATTTAATGGTGCATTTATCAGTTATTTTTAATGACTTCAGAATTTGAAAGTTCCAATTCTCAACGTCTAAAGTATTTTTCTATAAATGTAGTTGTATTCAGTTTACAATCTCAAGTCATGCTCACTTATCCTTAGGTGTAATGTCCTTGACATATACTGTGCATTACTGATTAGCGTACGAGAAAATTGTGAGTTGAACCCTGATTTTCAAGAACTCTGCCTAGAAATGACTATTGAAGTGATGTTAAAGATGATGAATCACTCTTTTTTTTATCTTGTTTCTCCTTTCTATAAATTTTCCTTGTATAAAGAAGGCAAGTATTAAACTTTAAATGACTCATTAAAATTGAAGATGTGATGTTTAAACTATTGTATGCAACTTCCAAGAGTACTATGAACAAGTTACTGATATGATCTCAGCACAGTTTCTTTAGCTCTCATAATCAGCAGTCATGGCAATATTGATAAGTTCAAACAGCCAGCTCAAGGCATAGAGTCGGCCATCTATAACAGGTTTGATATTCGCCTTACAGAGACGTTCGTTTAAGCTGTTGCTTGTATTTTCTTTGTATAACCTCTATGTTTTGTCCTTTCTTGCGCGTCTTTCCAATTAGCAAACTTGTATTATTTGCCATACAGTTATGCCCAACAAATACGTATTGCATGTTTTTTTGCTGCTCATCTGATGTTTTTTAGGGAGATTTATATTTATACTGTGGTTACATTCAACTTTATACAAGTTAACTGCTTTCCAGCATACTTGAAGCTTGCTCGTATGGATACTGCTAACCGGGCAACAAGATGCTTAAAAGGTAGGAAATTTGATTCGATTCCTCAATATCAGGAATACAAGTACAAATAATTTGAATATGTCTATTTTCTTCAGAAATTTTATTACATGAGCCTCAACAAAACCAATCCATCTCTAATTGTGATAACAATGCAGCATGAATCTAACACCTTAAACTAAAAATGCTTCACTTTTCTTGTCAGATTTTTGGAGCAGAAGCCTAGGCTTTTGGTTTCTCGGGGCCAGCAATATCTGCTACCTCTTTCTTCTCCTCCTTGACCACATCTAAGGCTTCTGCAGGTTTCTCTGCCTCTTCTGGCTTGCTCTTGACCGGAACAAGTTCTTCAAGAACCGGTTTTATCTCAGTTGCAGGGGTTACTTCCTCCTTCTTCACGGCCTCTGGAGCTGGTTCTGAAAGATCTAGCAGAGGTTCTTCCTTAGTCTCACCATCTTTCTTCTCCTGCAACTATTGACCATAAGAAAACAAACATAATTCGTATATCACAAACCAAATTGATCGTTTTTCAATAGCACTTCAGGTATTTTGCGCCAGAACCATAGCTCTAAAGTTCTCATCCAACTCCAAGTATGATAGGATCATTTGCTTTGTCGGATATATGCTAAATTAACATCAATGTTAATCCTGACTTTCCAAAAATCATTGGGATCAACGCAATAATTCGTGAAGAGATTCCTATAGTTATTGTAAATTAACTGATGATCAAATATGGTGGTTACCTGATGAACAGTCTCAACCTTAGTGTTCTTCGAGGCAATCGATGCTTCAACAGAGGCTGGTGCCTCGTCAAGATCCGAGTCTCTGGGTTTGCCCGCGCAGCCTCCCATGATGTTTTCTAAATTGGTGGGAGGATTGAGCGAGCAAAAAATTGGATAACGAACGACGAGAAACTTGAAAACGGAAAGAGTTACTCCACTGAACAAATTTGGAGGCTAAAACGAAAAGCAGGCAAGCAAGAGATTATATAGAGGTTGATAGCAACCTATTTGCTTGTTTTAAGGGCTTTATTACAATATGATATGAATACGTTTTTGTGGACAGCTTGTATTGGCATTGTCAAAGGAATACCATGTTTTTCGCTGGCAATAACTTAACTAGTTCTTTTCTTTCTTTTGTGGGAGGCCCGTTTTGAAAGTTAGTTACGGCAGTTACAATAACATGTTGATAAATAATAATGTTTAATTGGCTGGAATTCTCCATTTATTGAACATCTATATATACAATGATCTTGAAAATACCAATCAACTACCGAATTTTTGACACATAAAGAAGTGTCAATTAAAGTATACACTTTGTACAAGTAGTTTAATCCTTATTTTTACATCCAAAATCACCATTCTACTTTTATGTTATATATCGAGCAAGATTTGTATGGCCTTTTTCACCTAAATTTAATATATGTGCATATTGAGGAATGTGTTATTACTCGCTTATCTGTGATTAAAAAATAACAAAAAGTTACTGATATGATAAAAAATATTATTTTATTGAATAATGTACTGTTGAAAATGAGTAAAATAATAAGAATCAGAATTTTAGCGTGGCTCAAACTTGGGCTTAGTCAAGTAATTTGCACCATCATCGACCCAAATTGAGATTCTTGATTCGGGTTGAAAGACAGATGCTCAACAACATTTCACTTGCCCACTTTTCAAAAACAATTTAAACTCACGGAAAAAGAAATAGATCAAACACTCAAGTTGAACTACAAAAGCAAAAGGAATCATTGCGAATATGAAATATCACAAAATCTCAAATTAACTTCTAATGCGTCTACAAGTCTCCAAAAAACTTAAATCATAAAGAAATAACGGATCAATAAGGAAATCACCACGCAGTATTCCTATGGTTACTACTCATTCTTCTTCCATTATGGTTCCCTTCTCGCTGACATAGATACCGTCTAGGAACTTCCTGATATCCTTGTTCTTCACGTGGCATTTCTGTCAATAGAAATTTAAACAGCAATCTCAGTATAAGCACGTGCAGCTGTATGAATATTAGAGATGTGGACTGTAAGCTAGAATAACTATGTAGAGTAATTACCTGGTTTATCAGAGCACAAGATCGAGAAACAAGCTCAATGTCATTACCATCCAAAACCAATTCATCCTTAACCTTCTCAGATCTAACAATGTTAACTCCTTCAAGCATTTCCACCTTCCTAACCTGATGAGATTAAAAAAATGTCAACCATACCCCAAATTCAAAGGCTAAATCAATCACAAACAAGTACATTCAAGAGCAGCAAGCCAATAGAGGATCTACTAGCGTATCAACAAATCGAGATAACCACTAGCCCACAATTTCATATTGTTTAGAGAATAAACCCATAATTATTAATGCTAATGAAACCAAGTAGCAGATTGTATCCCCAAGTGAAATATACCAAACAATTCATCCACACATAATTCTCAAACCGTTTGCAGCTACTTATAGCTCTTGTTTGAGCAAAATTGATTTTGGAATAGTGTTTTTTTGGAGAATGTGCAATTCAAAATTACAGGAAATTTTTGGATTTACATGTAATATTATTTTATTGAGAGAATGTGTGTGGTTGATAGGAGAGAGAAAAATGAATTAAAATTTAATGGCAGCCAAACAGGGGCATATATTTCCTGAATACACATAGAAAGCAATAGTGTTAATAATGACAGTCAATTAAACCACTTCTACCAAACACAATCGCATAATCCCTAGCATAAACAGTAAATACAATAAAATTTACTTGCCACACTCCTTAAGAAAAGCCAAATGGCTTAAATCCTCACACAAAGGATATAAACGGTCACTCTAAAACTATCATTTTCACAAATCCAGCTCTAAACAATCCACCAACAGAGCAAACAATAGTACGAAACTAACCCAATAGAAAAGTCAAATCAAAACGGAAATCCAAAATCAGGTGCTAATGAGAAGTTTATACTGACAAGGTGGTATATAGAAGAAAGCAAAAATTTCATTCACATTTGCTTCTGTTTCAAATAACAGGCAAGTAAGACGTAAAACTGATCATGTCAACATAATAAAAACAAAAACTCCAAACCATTTCCCTGAACTATTCAAAATCTTCACCTGCCACACTCCTTAAAAAGGTCCAATGGCTTAAATCCCCACACATATAATAAAAGTTCACTCACGCCCAACATGCTCACTAATCCAGATCTAAACAATCAACCAATAGAGGAAACCGTAGTGCAAACTAACCAAATAGAACGGTCAAAAATCAAATTAAAAAATGCAAAATCAATTGCTCATGATAAGTTCTTACTGACACATTTGATAGGAAAAAAAAAAAGGAAAACTTAAATCGGATTGCCAGTCTTCCTTTATTTGAAAATAACATGTAACTAATAAAGCTAAATCATTTCCCTAAACAGTTAGATATACATTAGGGATCCAATAACAAAGAAACCCTGAACCCTAAATGAACCACCTAGAAATCACAACGTCACTGAAGATGAAAACAAAAATAATGCATAAACAAGGATATATATACCTAACACTAAAAACCGTTAATAAACAAATGCACATAAATTCAACCAAGCAACATAAAAACACATAAATAGTATTAGAAAGGTTAGGGTTTAAACCTTCTTCTCTCCAAGGAAGTTACGAATCTCAATCGACTTGTTACCATTAGTAATAGAAGCATTAATCGGAAAGTGAGCATATACAAAACGCATCTTGTAGCGGTATCCCTTAGTAACGCCGTTAATCAGGTTATTGACATGGCTGAGAGCAGTGCGGATAGCTGCGGTGGTTTTCCTCGACCCGAACCATGCATCCACCTTCAGCTTCCTCTTCCCAGTTTCCTCATCGGTGATCAGCTGGAAATCCAAGTTCAAATGCTTGAAGTTTCGTGTCAGTGTTCCCCTCGGACCCTCCACTTCAATCATTTTTGCTTTGACCTTGATCTTCACCCCGTCTGGTATATCCATTGTCTCCGACGAGAGTATCGTCTTCATTGTTTCGCTCTGTGTGTGCGCAGTGTGTGTGCAGTGCGGGAGAAATTAGGGCAAATACGATTATGCTAGGTGTTTTATAGTGAAGCCCTAAGCAGTCTGATCAGGGCCGACATACAGTTCAAAACTGGCCCAATGAGCTCTGCACCTGAGTAATGGGAAATTTACACGAATAGCACAAAATGTCAGATTTTGTAGTTTTATCCGGGATGGCACAAAATTAAATAATTCATTATTACTATTTGTAGTAATTGTATAGCATAAATAAATAAATTCATTATTTATTTGTACTTGTAATGACATAGGAGATATACATTCAAAATCAATATAGGTTAGATAATATTCAAGGACGTGAGATATTTCATGGATGCAATCTACAAATGGAAATTAGATGTATTTTTAGATGAAGTGTAATTTGAGTATTCTTATCATGACTATTTTTATAATTTTGATGACTAGGATACACCCCCCACCCCCATCGAATTTAATATAGGTGGATAGGTTTTACAATACTGTTTTGAAATTCAGACGATTCAATTGAAAATTCGTTCTCAGGCCATCAATCTAGACTAGGTCGCTCTATTAGACTGATCTGCAATTGAACTTGTAAAATTCTAAATCCCCGTCGAATTCCATCACGTGGCAAGTAGAATTATGCGAAAAAGGAAAACCAACAACAATCTTTCTAAGGATTACCTTTTTCTCTTTGTACTATATTCATCTATGAAAAGTTGCACGTTTCAAGGTTTAAACGTTTTGTTTTACAAAATAACAAACTTGGTCGGAACGAATGTTTTGGAGCATGCATACTAGGAAAACAAAAAACTCATCAAATTTTCATTTGCCTAAATTTACGACCTTCTTGTTATGGACTCACATATACATGGTCATGTCTTTCTCCTTTCCCCAACATTCAGGCGTTGTGACCTCACAAACTCATCTGCTTGGTATGATAAAAAAGTCACGTAGAATTAGGCGCATTCAAGTTTGGGATAACATTATTCTCGTAACCTCATTATAATCAAACCCAAACAAGCACCTAGGATAGGTGTAGGGGTTTATAGGGTTAAGAATCATTTATACACACTATTGCCTTACATTAATCGCATCATTCAACCACACATGTACAGAAAGATATACATGCAAAACATCTGTTTCAATTTCCTCAGACAGTAAGAAAATTGATGAAACGTGGACATTAGCATTAATTACGATTTCCCTCTCCTTATAGCAGAAGATGAGAAAGATTTTTAAGAGAGTATGAATATATAAAACCATATTCTAGAGAGAGAAGTATATATACATTCAGTGATACAGATACATATAGAGAGAGAGGGAGGGAGGGAGGGGGAGAGAGAGAGAAGATGGAGGTGAACCTGAAGAAATCGATAATGAGTGCTAGAGTACTGATTGGTATGCTGGTGGTACAAGTGATCGCAACAGGACTGCAACTTCTTTCTAGGGTAATACTGAGTCAAGGAACCTTTCTTTTCGCTCTACTGGCGTATCGAAATGTAGTTGGTGCTATTTGTGTTCTTCCTTTTGCTCTCTACTGGGAAAGGTTCGTTTTATATTGTATTTTCACTTACAGTTTATTAGGGTATAATTAATTAATTTGACTGACGCTTCTGTATATTGCAGAGATGGATTAAAGAAGGTAACCTGGATAGTTTTTTTCTGGCTTTTCATGGTGGCCTTAACCGGGTACATCTCTTCTTCTTCTTCTTCTTCTTCTTCTTCTTCTTCTTCTTCTTCTTCCTCTTTTATTTTCTATTAATTTTTTCCCCTCTCAAATCCCATTATTTGCATGAATTGTATTAAAAGTTCAATTTTTTTTTTTTTTTGGATAAATCAGTGAGCTAATTTTTCTGAGGAAAAAATTTATGGGTTCCATAATAATTCTAATTAACACTTATGATATTCGTGTTTAAGGATATTTCTTGAATTATTGAGGGATTTTCATAAAACAACAAAAGGAGTACTCCTAAGTTTTCTGGTTCAAGTCCAACTCGTGACAAAGACTACCTCCTCTCTAGACAAGACCGAAAGAAAAACATTAATCATTTCTAATTTTGACGGTGTTCCAAAGGTTTTGTTAATGTGTGAATGCACGCGTTGAAGAAATGTCACGCGTGCAAGTAAATTTCACCTGCTTGGTAGTTGTAAACATATCTCATGTAAATTTTTTTTTATCTAATAATTATAATATATGAGTAGTGCGTAGTCGAATTTTTTACAATATTTTACATGATGCAGGATATCAATGGCTATGGGATTATTCTATTTGGGACTAAAGGACACCACAGCTACATATGCCACCAATTTCTTGAATCTAATCCCAGTTGTCACCTTTATCTTCTCAACTATCCTAAGGTATATATACATATAAATCATTGACTACTTGCAAGAAGCGAGGTAGAGGAGTGCAATTTTTATTTTTATTATTATTTTTTATTTTTTTAACTGGACTAATATATATATAAAAAATATTTTTTACATATGTTTCTGAGCTGATACATAGAAGGCATAATTTTTTTTTACATATAAAAGAAAATAAATGGACTCCCACCTCCGCCCTTGCTACTAGCTATAATTAGGAGCCAGCCTATGACTACCGCTTTTAACCAAGATCTATGCACACATACAATCACGCGCTTTCATATATAAATAGTTAGTAATGTACACAATATTGAATATTATCAGATAACATAAAAAAATAACAATATTTTAACTTTTTTTCATTTAATATTGTCCAATACCATCAATTCACAATGCACGAAATACAATTAAAATTTCAACAGTGTTTCATGTGCAGAAGGTATTTTGACAAAAAATTCACAAAAAACACACACATGCGAGTCCCGCACCGCACGTTATTTTTTTTAATACACAGTGGGGCTCACTCATTATTAGTATTCTGGTGAATTTCTGTAAAAGGATTTGTGAACATATGGATTTTTTAGAAACTAACTTTTCGTACTGAAGTTTATAAATTACTTTTCTTATTCAATAGTATATATTACGTTCATTATTGTCTAGTCTACCGAGTACGTGTTTATTAAGGAAACTAGCTTACGTGACAATTCTATTTGTAATTTTCCTTGTACTGAGAAGAATAGAGAAACTGAGAGTGAATACAAAGGCTGGCAAAGTCAAAACCCTAGGTGCAGTAATGTGCCTTGCAGGAGCATTGACTATTGCCCTTTACAAAGGGAGAGCTTTTCACTTCCATCATTTCGGACAGCAAAATACAGTTATCAAAACAGTGCGACAGAAAAAGACCACGGGGACTATACTTCTCGTGGGTAGCGTACTGTCATATGGTCTGTGGTTCACTACACAGGTAAGAACCCTGATTTACTGTGGGTTACTTTTTTCCTCTAAACAAATTTGAATATACTACTTTGTTCTTAATTTAGTTCAAGACTTAATTATTTTTAACTTCGTTAATAATAGAACTTATTTATTTTAAGTGCATGTTTGGATTGGCTTTTGGAATACGTGGATAATAGTTATGGGTTATAAGAAACATATATTTAAAATTAAAGTTTGATCAACTTAAACTATAATTAAGCCAATCCAAACATGCACTAAGACTTACTCCCCCCATTTCATTTATATAGACTGATTTTCTTTATTTTTTTGTCCCAATTATATAGTCTTGTTTCTTTATTGAAAATGTTTTGTTTGATTCATTTTCTAATATAATCTTATTTCTTTACTACTTTCAACAATAATTTATTACTAGTTATTAATAATTAATCAAGTGTAAAAATCAGCATATATAAATGGGATAGATGTAGTATTTATTTCTTATAACGAGGTCAACTTTATTGTCCCCGAAATTGCTGTCTCACGAATACATTTTTAATATCTTGACACATCACCTCTTCTTAGCAAATGAGATGATGCCAAGGTGTAATATGTCGAAGTGTCAAATTTGCGCTGACATCTTCTCATTTGCTATGAAGAGTTGATGTGTCGAGCTATTAAAAATGTAAATATGGGACAATCAAGAAAACAACTTTGGGACAATGGATTTGGATTCACTAATAACTGAACTTCTTATTCTTATCTAAACATGCACCGAGCCTTGGATACATTATTTTAACTAAAAAAGATGTATTTTTATGAAATTAACTTATTTTGAACTTCACCCAGAAGTAAATTTTTCGAGTTAAGCCAAACATCCCCAGCACTATCGAGTTCAGTATATATAGCATGTCATTTTATTTTGAGTTCCTAAATTTGGTGTTTCTTGGCCAATTCAATATTTAATTTCAAATCTTCATTTGTGCGACAGGTTAAATTATTCAAAGTATTTCCCTATAAATTTTGTGCAACAATGTTGACATGCGTCATAGCATCAATACAGCTAGTGATAATTGGCCTATGCATAACTAGAAAACCAGAGGCATGGAAACTAGGTTGGAATTTGCAGCTAATCACCATAGTTTACTCGGTAAGAAATAGTCATTTCCCACCATAATACTCTTAAGGGTGTGTTTGAACCATATTATTTTGAAAAAATGTATTCTGAAATAGTAGATTGATGGAGAATGTATGGTTGAAAAAGAAGGAAAAGTTATTGATGTGATGAAAAAAATTATTTNCAACAATGTTGACATGCGTCATAGCATCAATACAGCTAGTGATAATTGGCCTATGCATAACTAGAAAACCAGAGGCATGGAAACTAGGTTGGAATTTGCAGCTAATCACCATAGTTTACTCGGTAAGAAATAGTCATTTCCCACCATAATACTCTTAAGGGTGTGTTTGAACCATATTATTTTGAAAAAATGTATTCTGAAATAGTAGATTGATGGAGAATGTATGGTTGAAAAAGAAGGAAAAGTTATTGATGTGATGAAAAAAATTATTTTATTAAAGAATGTGTGGTTGAAATTGAGCAGAAGAATGAGAATAAAAAATTTAATGTATACCAAACAGGGGCTAAGTTACTTTTAAGCTTTTAATTACACGCGCTCTACGTTCGAAGTTTGTGTTATATTCATGCGGATTAACTTAATTCCGAGTGTTTTGTGTTATTTCAAAAATCCGACCAAACCCTTCTATGAATATATTTGTATTTTTGCAGGGGATACTGGCCACTGCTGCAACATTTTGTTTGATTTCATGGGCAATTAGTGAACGTGGACCGACTTACCCATCCATGTTCAATCCATTGTCACTTATTTTAGTTGCCATACTTGAAGCTCTCTTCCTCGGTGAACCAATCACGGTTGGAAGGTACAAATCTCGTTAGTTAATTCTATTTTCGATATGAGCTGTCAACAAATTTAATCCAATTTTGACTATTATTTTGGGTTCATTGTAGCTCGCTTGGCATGTGTCTTATCATAGTAGGGTTGTACTCATTCCTATGGGGAAAAAGCAAGGAGCCCAAATCCAAGCCTGCCGGTATGGCTAAAGAAGGCGGCATAGCCGTGCCAGAACCCATCGGCTTGGAATCGGTCACCATAGTTATGCCAGCTGATACCAAAATCCGCAATGTTGAAGATGATAAGCATATAGAACTTGCACACTAATATATATCCCCACCTTACTTGTATAGCTTTTATGCCACCGATGCATGACAAGGTGAATTGGGGTATATAAATCTTTTACGAGACGATATATGTAAGTTTTTATGATATTGAATCCATATTAATTGCATTGTTAACGTGGTATTTTTGGTTCGTGGGTTGGACGTCTATGGTTTCAACTTAAAAAACTCAAGGACGGAGCGTGGTTATGGCCGGCATATGCGGTAGTCCAGGGGCAGCCTTTGGGCCCAAATTTTTTTCCATGTTTTCTTAGTGTTGGCCCCATAAAAAGATATGTTAGCCCATGTATAAGTTCATGCCCAGCCCAAAAGCGAACATCACACAACACTGATTATTAAACTAACCAATTAACCAAACCTATCAAAATAATCCCACAAAGCAAGAACACACAAGGCAAAGAAGTAATAACTCCAAATTTTAAATCTTCTACATAGATAAATTTCTAAACTCAAAAAACTAGTTGCACTGAGGAATTATGGATCACATAGGAAATAAAGAAAGCTATGAGTTAAAAATTCTAGTGGCGAGCACATTGAATACATATTTGGTACGCGTTATTCGATAGGACTCAAGAGTATTAGCTTCTTCTTTTTTCTCAACACTATCTCGTACTATTCAATCCTCCGTATATGAAATTACACCGTATTATCGCTAGAAACAGTAAAGCTTAGAAAAGCACTTTGAATATAACTATGAACCTCTGATGAATTTAGAGCAATGTAACAGTATATCAGTTCCTCCATTTGATTCCAATCTTGAATCCCCATATTTTGTGTCACTAGGATTATGGATTCTCTTATATCAGAAATTGGATCTGAGGAATATTTCACTGCACAGATACAATCTGCAAATGCCCCACAAACATCTTCTGGTAATCTGGCTGAAAAGCTTATTCTTGAACTTCTTCTCTGCAAAATTTTCTTCTCCATCTCGATTTGCGCTTTCTCCATTTCTTGTGCAGAAGATGGACAGAAGGAATCTCTGGTGGAGCAGTGAAATACGCGGGAATTCGCATATTATACGTTGACATATAAATATGAGTATGTACATAATTGAGCTGCATAAATACATACATGTGACTGCATGGCTGAACCCATGGGGTGTCTAAATAAAGACATTGCATTGGTAGTAGGTATTGAGGACCAGACCATGTTCATGTGGACCCTTGTATTTAGGAAATATGTAATGGGGTAACAAATTACGAGTAAATAAGCATTTATTCCCACCTAAAAATGGTATAATTCGTATTTATTGCATATGCTTGGCCCTCATTTTGATAAGAAAATATATTTTGAAATAATGATTTTTGGAGAATATGTAGTTAAAAAAAAAAAGGAAATATTTTCGATTTACGTGGAAAATTATTTTATACGAGAATGTGTAGTTGAAAAGGAATTTTTGAAAAAATGAGCCAAACATAGGCACTATAACAAGTCGTGTGTTCAACTTGTATACTAAAAAACACGTACGTGTTTAGTCCAACTTCTTTCAACCTCCAGAAACTTCCGAAGTCCAACTAAGAAAGTACATTCATATGGATGTT
>CAIGRK010390754.1:0-11931 GCA_903798315.1 Fraxinus greggii | reverse complement strand
TCAGTGGTGGATGACTTTTCACGAACCACTTGGGTGTATTTACTTAAAAGAAAATCTGATGTTGGTCATTCAATTAAAGCATTTGTGCAAATGATAGAAAACCATTTCCAAGTTTCAATTAAAATCTTGAAAAATGACAATGGGCCAGAGTTTAAACTAACTGAATTTTACAACCTAAAGGGGATCATTCATCAAAAAAGTTGTGTTGAGACCCCTCAGCAAAACGGTATAGTTGAAAGAAAACACCAGCATTTAATGAATGTTGCAAGAGCCTTGAAGTATCAATCAGGCTTACCTCTATTTTACTGGAATGAATTCATCCTGGCAGCAGCATACCTGATAAATAGAATTCCCACACCATTGCTGCAGAACAAATCACCTTTTGAAGTATTGTTCAAGTGTAAACCAATATATTCTCATCTTCGGACTTTTGGATGCCTTTGTTTTGCTTCTATTTTAATACATGGGAGAAGGAAATTTGATCCTAGAGGGCAATAGTGTGTTTTCTTGGGTTACCCTTTTGGAGTGAAAGGATACAAAGTGATGGATTTTTCAGGCAAAAATCATATTTATATCTAGGGATGTGCATTTCATGAAGCCTATTTTCCTTACAAACCATCTGAAGAACCCATTGACAAAGCTGAATTTGTTTTTACCAAGCCACTCCCTGACATTGCTAATTATATTCATCTGATGAATCAACATCAGATGAAATACCTAGTTTATCTAGTCTTAATACACCTGATCAGACGATTCCCAACAATCCTACACCTGTTAGTGATATTCAAACACCACCTACCACATCACNGTGATGGATTTTTCAGGCAAAAATCATATTTATATCTAGGGATGTGCATTTCATGAAGCCTATTTTCCTTACAAACCATCTGAAGAACCCATTGACAAAGCTGAATTTGTTTTTACCAAGCCACTCCCTGACATTGCTAATTATATTCATCTGATGAATCAACATCAGATGAAATACCTAGTTTATCTAGTCTTAATACACCTGATCAGACGATTCCCAACAATCCTACACCTGTTAGTGATATTCAAACACCACCTACCACATCACCTATCATTAGAAAATCCACAAGAGTCAAGAAAGCACCCCAGTACTTGCAAAATTTTCATTGTCACCAGGCTACATTAGATCAACAATCCCAATCTTCCCTCAAAACAAGGTCTCCAGCCTCTGCAGGTAAGGCTTTTCCACTCTCTAACACTATTTCTTATCACAAATTAGCACCTCAGTTCAAAGCTTTTTCAACTTCCATTTGCACTCATTTTGAACATAACACTTGTCATCAAGCTGTAAGTAATCCTAATTGGTGCAAGGCATTGAATTCAGAGATTGAAGCTCTTGAGTTGAATAGAACCTAGAACTTCACTGATCTTCCACCAGGAAAGACAGCAATTGGATGCAAATGGGTGTACAAGCTGAAGTACAACTCAAATGGAAGCATCGAAAGGCATAAAGCCAGACTTGCGGCCAAAGGATATAACCAAAGAGAAGGGATAGATCACAATGAAACATTTTCACCTGTTGCAAAACTTGTAACAGTTCGACGTTTGTTGGCAGTAGTAGCAGTTCAAAATTGGCACTTAAAGCAATTTGACGTGAGTAATGCTTTCTTACATGGAGTTCTACATGAAGAAGTTTATATGCAGAAACCTCCAGGCTATACAAAAGGGACCCCCAGCCAAGTTTGCAAGCTGTTGAAAAGCATTTATGGCTTGAAACAAGCCTCAAGATAGTGGTACTCTGCATTTTCTGTAGCACTTATACAGTTTGCCTTTTCTCAGTCAAAGGCTGACTACAGCCTCTTCACTATGGCCACCAATCACTCCTTTACAGCCCTACTAGTTTATGTAGATGACATTGTAGTGGCTGAATCCAATGTGGAACAAATAGATAGAGTTCAGAAATTCCTCAGTAGTAGGTTCAAAATCAAGGCATTAGGTGACTTGAAATATTTTCTAGGTCTGGAAGTTGCAAGATCCAACAAGGGAATTGTGATATCCCAACGGAAGTATACCTTAGATTTATAGGTTGATGCAGAAATGCTTGGGGCTAAGCCAGTAAAGCTACCTATGGACCAGAATCTAAAGCTGGGAAAGAATACAGGAAAAGCTCTGCATGATGCCACAATTTACAGGAAAATAATTGGAAAGTTGATGTATTTATCCCTAACTAGACCTGATATCTGTTATGCCATTCAAAATCTTAGCCAATACATGGAAACACCCTCTTACACACGTCTTGCTGCAGTCCACAAGGTAATCAAGTATTTGAAGCTTGCACCAGGACAACGCATCCTATTTCCCTCTTCATCCTCATTGATTTTTCGAGCATTTTGTGACTCTGATTGGGCAGCCTGCCCTGACTCTCGAAGATCAGTCACTGGTTATTGCATCTTCCTTGGGGATTCATTGATCTCATGGAAGTCCAAGAAACAAATCACTCCTAACCTGTCACCTTGCACTGTGACAACCAGACTGCATTGCATGTTGCTTCCAACCCGGTATTTCATGAAAGGACTAAGCATATAGAATTGGACTGTCACTTAATCAGAGATCAGATCGAGGCTGGACGCATTTCTACATCCTATATTCACACTCAATCACAACTTGCGGATATGTTCACCAAAGCATTATCTTCTATAACTCTAAGATCTCATTTGTCCAAGATGGGAATAGAAAATATCTATTCTCCATCTTGAGGGGGGCTGTTAGAATGTATAATATAGATAATGTAGCTAGCTTATCTATTATGTATAAGGCAATAAACATATCAGTTGGAGATGAAAACATTCCATAAGAAAGAGAACCTATCAAGCTGCCCTTATCAAGCTGACAGCTCGTGTGATTGCACATGGTTAGGTGCACAATTATTCTTTCTGTTGTAGTTTGTTAGGATCATCTTTTACCCTTTTACCCCCTCTTTCCTTCTATATATTTAAATCTTATATTGATGATGAAGATTAAGATGAATACTGATTCAATTGTAATCAATCAGCTTGCATTATCATCTTCATCTGGCTGCATTTTCGTCCCTTTTATAATTTCCATTCAGCTGCAAAAAGTTACAGAGTGTGACGTAAAGCAATGCAATTCAATGTTTCATTTGCAGTTTGCTGTTCTTTTGTGATAATCTAGGTGTCTGATTCAGGATGATCACTTTTTTTTGGCTCTTTGATTTTGCATCTGTTGAATATACACAATTAGAAAAGGTGTGGTTCATGTCGACAGGAAAGTGACCTTTATTGCCGTGCTGAATCATAGTTTTTGTTGCGTGTATTCAGAAAATGGTGAAGATGTGGTTTAGGACGCAAATTGAAAACTTCGTTAAATTGCTTGGGGAAGTTAAATGTTTCTTTGCCATTAGAAATTGCAGCTGATAAATTAAAACCGAATTATGGTTAACAATAATCTTCTTATTAACATGAAGTTCTATATGAAAAGGTTGAAGTTGTACGATGTATTATTTATTCTGATGAATTTTAAGAATTTTTCGGTACAACTGGCTGAACTTCTGTGATGGGTCAGCTGCTAAATAGAACATTGATCTTGTTTATTTACAGAGGTATTACAGTTTCAGTTTCTCCACATCATCATCATCATCATCATCATCATTATTATTATTATTATTATTATTATTATTATTATTATTTATTTATTCTATTTTTGCCTTGTTGTGTCAAAAACCTCTTGAGAAAATTTGTAAGGGCTGGAATCAAGAGATGACACCATAATGGTTGTAAAAGTTGGTTTAATTGAATTAAAGAATATGGAAGGAATTTAATAATATCATTTAACTGTTATTACTCCTAGGGAAGAAAAATAAATCAATCAACATTCAATAAAGAATCTTCTGAAGTTTGGGTCCAAAATGAATGGTTTGAATGGATTAGAATACTGCGAGTCTGCAATTGGTACCATAACCATAAATTAATATGGACTGAGGCGTCTATGTAAGTCAGCTTGACCATGACTGAAATTTTTTTGGGGTTTGATTTTTAAGGTTTTTTAGGATACCCTACACTTTCTTGCAAGTCAGGCACACCTACAAATTAAAGTAATTGTATTTTAATGATTGAAAATTTCAAATAAAGTGCACTTAACGATGTTAATTTTCGATGTGCCTAAATTTTTAGATAACATGGTACGAGAGTAAAGACTGAATTCAAGTGTCAATGACATATATCATACTTCGATTAAAATAAGAGAATGATATTTGTCGTCACAGCCAATGATCACTTGCTGTAGCTCCCACGTTGTCCAATAAACAAAAATGCATTTCAACTTCATTGGACTATATGGTAGTGCCCCGTGACCGCATAGACTGGATATTATCCGTACTTATGATGAGTAGCATTATTCTCAAAATAAATCTAGACGTTGTTGCATGTTGAAAATAAATATATAGTATTAGTTTTTAGAGGATATGAAATGCTAACACTACAAATGGGAAGAAAAAGAGCATTGGAAAAATGTTTTGTTGTGCTTAAAAGTGAGTCAAAACTGCAATTATGGAACTTCTGTGATGGACTAACTGCTAAATAGAACATTGATCATGTTTATGAACAGTCCACAGAGGTATCATAATTTCAGTTCTCCACTTTTTTTTTTTCCTTATTGTATCAAAAACCTCTTAAGAAATGACACCATAATGGTATTATAATTTAGAACTGCTGGAATCAAGAGATGACACCATAATGGTTGTAAAAGTTGGTTTAATTGAGCCGAATAATATGCAAGGAACTTAATAATATCATTAAACGGTTATTAGTCCCTCTATTTTCTGAATTGTGGGAGTAAACTAATTGGTTGGTTTAATGTTAACATGCTATATTCCAGTCAAATTAATAAGTTTGAAAATAAAACATTGATATGTGTCACTTGTGTAAATCCTGACCATGTGAAAATCTTAATAGTTTACATGTGGGAAATGTGATATGCAGTTTCTAGTTTTCCACTTTAATTTGAGGTTGAATTTATTTATTCCGTTCAAAAATAAAACTGACACCAACCACTTTCCATGAGGGTGCTCATGTGAGATGAATTCTAAATCTTTAGGAGCTAAAATAAATGGCTAGACTACTTTCATGCCTCTTCAACAGTGACGTCCATTTTTCATGGCATGTTTTTGCACAAGTTTATGAAGGAAATTATTTTAAGCATTGGTGTGCCATTATATATTTCTTGTTGCTTGAAATATTTATGACATTCTCATACATTTTATTTCATCGTGCTATTCTGATTTTCTCCATAATGTTGTGTTCTACTAGGTAGCATAACAGGACCCGGTCTTCCACCGAAAATATCAAATGTCAAAGTTTTTCTTAATGGTGGCCAACGAGTTACTTTTTCAAGGCCTGATGGATATTTTTCTTTGTATCCTATCATCTCTGTCTCTCTGCACTGAGTTAATCTAGTGCCTTTGCCTTTGGCACTGCATATTTTATTAAGTTTTGTACTTATGTTTGATATTGGGACTGCATCGCAATCTTGTCAGTTTGTTATGGGAAACTGGACTCAGCACCGTATATTTTAAACGTTCTGAGTGGGAACTGGAAATTTTATTACATTTATGATGGCATGCTAGACATTAACATGCATGCATTTCTTTAACTATTATTTGCCAAGCCATAATGTGCCAGCAGGGACTCATCTTATTGAAGCGGCTGCTATAAATTATTTCTTCTCTCCAGTGAGCTTCTTAACTCTTGGATTCTTCTTGTACTTGATCAATTCATTAACTTAATAAGACTCATAAAATCTCTTCTTGCTGCCAGGTCCGGGTTGATGTCAGTGCAAGAAATCCGGGCAAGGTTCAGGCAGCTCTGACAGAGAACAGGAGAGTATTGAGTGAGCTTGTTTTGGAGCCTTTGAGAGAGGAACAGTATTATGAGGTGGGAACAGATCGACTTCTTCTCCAGTTATATGCTATTTGTAATTTTTATTCTGAAAAGAATGTGTGCTTTTTGTTCCCATCTTCTTTTCTGCAGATAAGAGAACCATTCTCCATAATGTCTATTGTGAAGAGCCCAATGGGTCTGATGGTCGGATTTATGGCGATTGTGATGTTTTTGATGCCCAAACTAGTGGGTAAGTATAAACTGCAGTTACACTATTCTATTGAAGTGCCCACGTCCAGTTTGCTTATTTCTTATGTTAATTTGCTGTAAATATATGTTGCATTTCAATGACAGGTGTGCATTGATTTATGGATCGGTCTTTTTTAACTGTTTTGAGTTAAAAATAAACTTGTAGATTGTAATAGTGCACATCAGTCATCATACATTATTTGCCATCTATTCAATTGTTCCTTGCAGTCCAATAAATTATGAAATTCCGGGTTGGAAAAAATTTAGGTGGATTTGCTAATTATGCATGCAAAGCTGTTACAGATGCTACTTTTTCTCAGCTAGTCTAATCAATTAGGAATGTACAATACAAAGATAATTTCCAGCACAGCGTAATTAAATTTGAATGTCTGGTGTCAATATGGGGGTTCAATTTAGCAACTATTAGTTTTAAATCTCAGTGTCTCTTTTAAGTTATCAATTTATGGACAGTTGTATAAAACTATAAATTCCCTTATCGATTAACACACCGTATACTTATATTTCAGATCATCCCATAACTTCCTGTTGTAGTTTGTTTCCTCACATGTTTACTTTTGACACTAAATTGTACAAAAGTTTTAGTTACTACTCTCCACACTGGAAATACTAACATTTGGTATAGGCTGTGGGGGACGTTGACCAAACTGCGAATTCATTCTTTGTTTTGTTACCTATCTAATCGTAGTGAGAAATGAGGATTCAAAGAGGATATGAATCACTCATATTGGCGTTTGTTCTTGTTTTATATGCTGTACAGATGCGGAAGAAATGAAGCGCGCACAGGAGGAAATGAGAAACCAAGGTACTCCCTCTCTCGCGAACTTTTTAGCAGGAGCACAGAGGACCAGTTAAACGTTGGGTTTAAGAATGATGAAGGCATTGTTGTCATTTGCCACAAATTGAACGAGGAACTCGAAAGTGTGTTTTTTTTGTATTTTTGGGAAAAGTTGTATCAGTATTGAAATTTTGCTATTGAACGACACCCTTTTTGTTATCTGATACTAGTTATGTTACATTCAGAAAACCATTATACTCTCTTTAACCTACCCATATCTGATGTATTTAATTATTTTCTCTGTCTCCTACTTCAATTCTATTAATGCTGGATTAAATTTTTTACGAGGATACTTATGCTAACGATAAAAGAACGTTAAGGGCTTTGACGTGGTAAGAGGGTATTATCAGACTGCCTTAGAAAGGATGGAGTGAGAAGATGATAAGAAGTTGATATTCTTTTGGTATTAGACTTGGTTTCGTTTTTGGACATATTTGTTATACAATATTACACATTGTAAAATAGTCTCGATTTCTTTTTTAGTTTTGTCTCGTACACACCTTGTTTGATGTCCATTAAAAAGGTTTTTTGGGAAAAAATGAATTTTGGAATAATGATTTTTTTGGAGAATGTGATTTTAACGTAAGAAAATTTTTTCGATCTACATGTAAAATATTTTAAGGTAAGAAATATATGATTGAAAATGAATTTTAGAATTTTATTAGGGAGAAAAAAATGTTTTTGAGGATGGAGCTAATATCGATCAATTTTGACACGTCCAAAATGCACCACATGGACGGTTTGGATTGCCTACATTTTCCTATCTGACGTGGAGACATGCACTAACGTTGTTAAGAGATAAGCTCAATCACTTTTGAGTTCACTTTTGATTAAGACTACAATTCATTTTCAAATTAAATTATGCTTAATACAAGTGGAAATTGATTAATTAATTGAATAGACTGACCAATGTTGACTGTTATTTGATCTAAATTACAAGAATAATGTTATACAGAACTAATTAAAGGTTAAATTATGTGATTCATTTAATTGAATTTGTAATTTAATGATATCTAAACTGGTATTAGACACCAATAGTGCTATAATATTAAATTATAATCATTTAAATAATCTATTAGAAAAAATTATAATTGAAAATTGACGTGATGATAAATAACTAATATTTGATGTATAAGCCAAACTTACTTCTTTTAAAAATTCAATTCATTTTATTTATGGACAATTTCCTTTTTCCCAAAGCAAAAATCATGAAATCTCATTAATTTACGAGTAATGATATTTTGCCTTACTTAGATTATAACATCAATCTATATGACGTTAATATAACATTAAATAATAAATATAATTAAATGAGTTATTTAATTCCATTTTTATTTTGCCTATCATTTAAAATCACACAGACGGGATTATAACTCTCGAATGAGACTAAATAATATTATTTTGAATTTACAATTAAATGATGACTTTGTAATAAGAAAAGAGAAAAAATCACGATAATTTAATTCGTGAAACGTGGACGTGATTTCATACATCAATCAATGCTAATTAAAGCAACATAATAAATATTATGCACAACTTTTCCTTTACCAACATTATAAATATCTAACGTTGTTAATACACAAAACCCTATTCAAAATGGCCGGCCTAATCAACTTTACCTTTGGATTTTTGCTCTTTAGCTTCATCTGCAGCCAAGGTAAGATCCATTTTCCCATGAAATATACAATTATTCTAGTCCCGACTTCTGATCGCGAATAGCTAGCCTTCCTTCAATTGCTTCTCTGTCTACAAGTCGAGTGACGACTCTTGAATTTTGATAAAAAAAAATTTTTTTTTTGCAGCAATGGGGCAGCAGTGTGATTTGAACAACTTTGTGATTGGGACAGTGAGAAGTGGGAGAGAAATAGAGGGAAAAGCAGAATGGAATGTGCAAGTTGTGAACACATGCAAGTGTCCACAAGCAAATATCGTGTTATCTTGCAAGGATTTTCAGACTGTTGAGCCTATCAGTCCATCAATCTTTAACAAGGTTGGTGATCTTTGTTACATAAATCAGGGCAATCCAGTTCAGCCTCAGGCTTCTGTCCGGTTCTCTTATGCTTGGGATCCACCGTTTCTTCTCAGGCCAGCTTCTGCTCAAGTTCAGTGTTAGACATAATTGAATCCAGAAGTTTATTTTGGTGAATCTTGATTTCTGTTATTAAGTAAATATGAATACAGTTTTGATCTTTGCAAGAAAATTATTGAAATAATTTATGTGGTGAGTGAAATTAAAGCAATTTAATTCTCAACCAAAACCGTTGGTTATGATATCTTCAAATTCAACGTAGAGAGAGAGAGTTGAGAGTGTGAGCTACGAATGGAAACAACGCGCTTTTGAATTTCGCGTGTTGATGACATAATGCAATGAATGCGACATCGATAGAATCAAAGAAAAGTCTCATTTGTTCATTAAGAAATCTATAATATATTAAATTTTCGAGATTAAAATCAGATTTTTAGTAAATTTTAATAAAAATTAATGAAATGTGTGGTTGAAAAGTTATAGAATCCACAAAATTTGTAATTAAAATTCATTATTGACTTTGATTTAGATTAAAATTTGAATTTTAATCTCTATCAAACATGGGCTAAATATATCACATGAGAGTCATTTTTTGGACATTTTACGCCAACTTCAATTCAATTATTCCAATAGTAAATTAATTTTTGTTTTTCAATATGTAATAAGTATTACAAAATCCTTGTCATATATGAATTTTGCATTATTAATTAACGCGAAATTAATTAACATTCACGTTAATTTAGATTCAATGAATCGACTTGATGAATCTTGATATACCCGAATATAGTGTTATTATAGATAAATTTATTTATATTCATGCATATAAGAATTTTAATGAGTGTTTAAATTCACGTATTAGCAATTAATTCTTATGTACCAAATGTAGTATAAAATGTTACTCATTTGTAGTATTTTCATCATCACAAAAAATTTGTATCATAGAATTGAGTTTTGAGAGTGCAATTTTCTTCTCTTAAATTTCTATCATAAATTTTATTTTCTTTAGTTCGTTTGAGACTTATCAAATCTTCCCAACAAATTGGTATCAATTATTACTTTTACAGTACTTATAAATTAAGTATTTCAAAATAACATGCAATGCACGTTTAACTCTAATTAGTGCTATCAAATGTCAATATTATACTTAATTTGGTGTTTAATGCTTCGACTTTTATACTTGTTTGAAAGAGATATATAATGAATAATATTTGATGATAAGAATCATAAGATAATTTTTTTTTTTCAATTATTTGATAAAACTCGAGCAATTTCTTGATAAATAATGGATGAAGGCAAACATTTGTACACTGAATAAAACCAGACAAGTAAGAACCCACACATAGGCTCCACCTATAGTGTTTGCACAAGAAGGCATCAATGAAACTTAAAAGGACAATATTCGAGACTGGATAAATAGAAGTTAAGATGAATAGAAACATCAAAAGTATCTTGCAGATTTTCTCAGTTTGGGTTAAACACACAATTCTCCTTTTCCTAGGTTTCATACCATGCCGATCATATAATCCTTTTCGAAAACGAGCAGAATAAGAGTGAGCGAACTCATTTCCTCTTTTTAGCTGGTAGCTGGAGAATCTCCTCATCCTCTTCCTCTTCTTCCTCATCTACATCCTCGTCATTCTCATCATCATCATCCTCGTTATCGTCATCGTCATCGTCATCGTCGTCGTCATCTTATTTTTTTCCACCATCAGCATTTGTCTCGGGCTCTTCTTCTTCATCGTCCTCTTCCTCTCCTACATCAGCATCCTGATCTTCACCTTCACCTTCACCTTCATCTCCATCTTCATCATCATCCTCAGTTTCATCGCCATCTTTGTTCTCTGGTTCAGACCGCTTCTCCTCATCACTCTTTATCAAAACCCGGCAAAATCGCATAGCTCTTTAGTGCTTGTAACCTTGTAAAGGAAAAAGGTGAGTGGAGCGGGGAGGAAAAATAACGCTTGTAATGCAGTTGGTTCTCTAGGGAACATTTTAGTCGAAATCAGCAGAGCTCTGGTCTGCAAAAAGCAATAAACTAGCAAACTATAAACTATCTTGCATCATCAATAAGCAAAAAGAGGTCAATGCATCAACTAAATATTGATGATTAAATATGAATGAGCAGACCAAATGTTTACTATTATTGGATAAGATGCATAAGCTGAAGTCTAAGTTGACCATTTTGCTCTGTAAAAATGACAAGTCAGCAAAAGTGCTTGTAATCACCCGCCACATGGAATTTCGATGTGTCAATGCAATGTATTTAAATTTCTAAAAAGCAACACTTTTTTTCTTCAATAAAGAAGTTAACCAGCAAAACCAAGGGCCAGGGAACATTTGGAATAAGATTTAACGAGCCATTAACACCATGAAGTAAACTTTCGAATTGTTCCAACATATGTGAGCTACTTGAGTTGCTTCCAGTATCGCTAGTGCTGATGCTTCCTCCTGAAAATGAATTAGTCGTCATTAAATTCACAAGTTCAATACACTAAATACAACCATTTAGAATAGGGATTTTGCAAAGAAGAATGTATTGAACAATTTAACCCCACGCCGCATTCTAAATACGAGAACACAAAAGAAGATGTCTCACCAAACATTTCGTCCACGTTTGGCTCCCATTATAATATATTTTTCTCTCTTCTTTTTAACCACACATTCTATAATAAAATAATAATACACATAAACCAAAAATTTTTCCTTCTTTTTTGAACGCATATTCTCCAAAAAAATACTATTCCAAAAATTATAACATCAAATGATGGGGACCAAACGGGAGCGTCATAAAGTCCAACTCGTTCCGATGTGATTGAGGTGCACCATAAAGCCATCGGCCCACAATAAAGATTCACAGGTGTGCAACAACAAATCTAAACGGTGAATGCCTTTTGCGAGCTCTCCCCAAAAAACAAATATTGAGTATTATACTTTACCAA
>CAIGRK010390672.1:0-12855 GCA_903798315.1 Fraxinus greggii | reverse complement strand
GAGTTTACGTGTAAAATTATTTTATTGGGATAATGTATGGTTGAAAATAAGTATTGAGAAAAATGAGTTTTGAAATAATGGGGCTCAAATAGGGGCTTAATGTCCAATAACTTAACATCTTATATCATAACCAATCAATATTACTTAAAATAAAAATCTCTTAAGAGTATCAATTATTATAGTAAAATTCTGCATATATCTAATAACTTTAAATATCACAGTCAATTTATGTATACAACTCAAGAGCGTTGCCATTTTGATGTTTTGATTACTTTCTATATCATTCTCTTTTATCCTTATCATATGAAATTATGAACCATTGATTTCCATCTCCATGCTTTCATATTTGATAGATTTCTAAGTGTATATTATTCAAATACTCCTTTGCTAGAACTCTAATGTATCTAGTCACTCACCTCATTAAACATTGAATTACTATGTCTATTTATCAATCATCTCGATTTTGGCATCGACACCCCATGCGCAGCCAGATTCTTGAGGCCTAACACATGATAAGTTTTTCTAAATTGGTAGTGACAAGACTCAAACCTAAGCTTTTGTTTGGGTACAGTTTATAAATTTAGTCAAAGTTTAATTTCAACCACACACTCACAACTACTACTCAATTATTATGTACACATTTCGTAAGATCTACGACTATTCCCCTTTATATGTTGATTTATAAATTTTTTATACGAAAGAAGTCTTTTTTACTGGTTCTGATACCATGTTAACATTCCACTTAAAAAGTTAAGTTATTAGAGAGGGATCACATTATTCATTTAAATCTCATTTTTTATCAAAGGTCTCATACGAGCACATAGGTGGCACCGAGACTCAAACTTAGGTTTTATGTCTGATGCCATGTAAGAATCACCTAAAAGATTAAGTTGTCAGAGAGGGACGTGTAATTATTTAAATGTTGTTTTAAACATTGCCCCCCTCACGTGCAAACCGGCCTCGCATGTGACAATTTTTCAGAAATGAATAACCATCTCACTGTTGTCTTCAACACTACCGAGATCCCATTATCTTTCCTTCAAAGTCACAATATTAAGTACTTCAATTATCACCTCTTCATCTAGACCAATGTAACATATTTACTTGAAAAATCAGCAAAAGATTTTCAAGAACTTGTACAATATTGATCAACATGTGCTCGAATATACAGAAAGTTATTCATTGATAGAAGCAATAAAAGTGTTGATAAATTTGATTTGATTTGAGTGAAAGAGTTAATTTGATTAGAAGATCTGATTTGATAGGGAGATTTGATCTTATTTGCAATTTAATTGCTATGTATAGAATGTATAGCTCTAGAATATATTGTCTGATCCTAGGATCAGACTATTTAGTTAGTTTCCTGATCAGTCACTCTCTCTGCTCTATGTAAAGTTGTAATTTATTCAACCAAATGCAAGAGAATGGAATATTTTCTCCGATAATCCTACAAAAAGTAACCCAAATCAGAGGCATAATGTAAAATTAATAGGCTTCTGTTATTAAAACAATTTAAAAGTTTTATACGTGTATTTTGCCCCAAGAATCAGTTTCTTAATACAAAATATTTTACTAGCAGTATTCTCGTTGTAACTTCGTTATATTTAAAATTCAAAAGATTTTTGTTTCTTTCTCCTGATGGCTCGAGCACGTCGCACTAAAAAGTGCATATTGACACAGTATGTGGATCAAGGCTTGCTAGATCCTTTGATGAGGAATCAAAAATATTATTGTTTTATTTTAATACTCAGACAAACTAAGCATTCATCTCAAAACGAAGCACTTCTAATTCCTTCCATAATCACCAGTCAGTTAACTATATAACCTCAAAAGTAGACCACTTCCTGCCAAATACTAATTAATAATAAAGCTAGCATAACAAGTCCTAGAACATTACTCTGTGCGTGTAAACTTTTATTTGTGTGTGAGTGGGTGAGTTGGGGGGGTGGTGAGAGACAGAGAGAGAGAGAGAGAGAGAGAGAGAGAGAGAGAGACCTCATATATCAGAGGGCGTGAACAGCCCGTTATCTTCATGAAGTATTCATTAATACCAAAAACCAGATTCTCCCAAAGAACATGATGGTTGCTCTGTGATACTGAAGTCCAAGCTTGCATTCCCTCCTCTACCAATCTCTTTGCAATTATTATTTGACGCCTAAAAATTACAAACCTTCTTTATGAACATGAAACCGAAATAAATTGAAACATCTGTCAAATAATATGTAATATATATAGGTGGGGCAGTAATTANGTACACTTTTTTTTGTGTGTGTGTGGGTGCGTGGGGGGGGGGGTGAGAGAGAGAGAGAGAGAGAGAGAGAGAGAGAGAGAGAGAGAGACCTCATATATCAGAGGTCGTGAACAGCCCGTTATCTTCATGAAGTATTCATTAATACCAAAAACCAGATTCTCCCAAAGAACATGATGGTTGCTCTGTGATACTGAAGTCCAAGCTTGCATTCCCTCCTCTACCAATCTCTTTGCAATTATTATTTGACGCCTAAAAATTACAAACCTTCTTTATGAACATGAAACCGAAATAAATTGAAACATCTGTCAAATAATATGTAATATATATAGGTGGGGCAGTAATTAAATAGTGAATTTACAATCAGCATACATGAATAAATTTCACTTTCACCAACCCACAACTCACTCTCTCATTTCCAAAAGCAGTAACATTTTGGCCCTTAAAAAACTAAATTTGTTTCTAAATGGCCAGCTGTTAACTTTGTCCACTGAGCGAACAGAATAGCACATAATATCAACCTTCATCAAGTGACTAAAAAAAGATTGAAACATAAAAGAAGTACATAACACAATGCATCTTCAATGGATTAGTATTAAAATGGTAGCATTAGATTCTAGTATTATTATGGTAATTTGGTATTTTAGTATTTTTATAATAATTTTAAGATTTTCCTATTGCACAATGATTAAGGTTATGGGATTTCCTTCTTGCAATATGTTTAGGATTTTACTTGTAACTTTTAGGTTTCTCTCTTGCACTAGGACTTTTGCTTTATTATGTAAATGAGCCAACGAGGGATTGGCCATAACACAATTGATTAGTGAATAGACTATAAGTTTTCTCAATACTTCTCAAATTATATGTATTCTTTGTGAATCAACAAGTTTTGTTGTTCAGTTATACAGTATTCTTAGAAATCAACAGAAAATTAAAAGATTTATTTGTGTGCTAATTGTTTTCATATACACTTCCCTACATCATCATTCATTATCCCTACAGCTTGCCCAGGATGAAAAACGAGTCGTTCTCTCTGGTAGTGATGATCTATGTTCACAGCATTATTTCATAATAAATCAATATCTAGAAACGGGAGTTCATAAATAAAAAAGTTAAGGGGAATGAAATTTTAATGTGTTGAACATGGGCCAAATCTTTCAATTCTTAATAACTAGAAGATTTCTGCATTATCCTACTATTAACTTCATAAGATTACACTCAAGAGACAACAAGAAAGAGCTAAGAAAGAGAAAAATGTTTGCTTACCTGTGATGGAAACATCCAGAAAAGAGAGAAACCTGGTGGGAAAATTTTGCAAGGTCTTCTTCAATAGCTGAAATAGCAATTTCCTTGAGCAGGTCAGACCTCTCAGTTGGACCTCCAAGACAGTATTTAAAGACAATCAAATCTGAAATTGGACTAGTGCTCGGTATGCTCTTTGGATCTGAATTTGTTTCTTCACTACTATCAGAAGCAGCTGAGCAGTTGTCTGCTCTGTCATAGTTTTCCGGTCTCCAGTCCATAGTTCTCCCATATGTGTTATTGTCCTGATTCCAACAATGGAAGCATAGAGAAACGTGTGAAGGGAAGCTATACGGCATAGACTGTCAGTTAAAAAATGGGAATTACGAAGTTCATAATTCACACTATACTTCAACCGAATGCTCGAGATGGGTATAATCTTCAGTGTGTTGCACAGCATTGTAAATGAAGCTCGCTAGAGAAATGGGTGCATTTACTAATGCTTGGCTCAGTACAACCAGGCCATCGTATTTTATAGGTTCAGATAAAAGGAGCTTTCATGTGCATCAGTGCAAGCATAAAAAATATGGTACTTCCACCCCGACCAAAAAAAGGAAAATGTCTAACCCCAGATGGCAAGGAGCAACTAGTAATCAGTGGTTAACTTACCCTAATGAAGAAGGAAAAAAACCATTACTCAGTGATTTTACTAAATAGAGCTCCTTACCTTACCATATAAATTTTAATTATTTCGCCGCAAAAGACGAGTGGGCCTGTTTTATGCAACCCGATTAGAGCAGGGATACAATTACAAACTACTTTACTTTTTCCCTGAAGTTCCCTAAATTGAACTTGTACGTGTCACTGAGAAGATGAAGGGCACGATAGATACCTCATTAGTGATCCAAACATGAGAATTGCTCTCTTTGCCAGCTTGCTTCAGTGGGAGATTATTTTCAAAAATTCTAAATGGTTTATCCTGTCCTAATTTGATCCGCTTAGATGATGGACTAGGTTTTGCTTCACGTACAATACTAGGGAGAAGTTCCAGAGGTCCATCATCAAGATCATGGGATTGGGATCCATTGAGTAAATAAATTCCAGAGGAAGCTTTTCTCCATGGTGTAGAGGTCGTCCGTGCATTGCGA
Organism: Fraxinus greggii; assembly: GCA_903798315.1. Lineage (NCBI taxonomy): Eukaryota > Viridiplantae > Streptophyta > Magnoliopsida > Lamiales > Oleaceae > Fraxinus > Fraxinus greggii. The sequence goes on along the minus strand of CAIGRK010390672.1, from coordinate 8,217 downwards.
CTACGTGAAACGCAACGAATTGGAAAGGAAAGAGTCTCGAAAAAGGGATATCTACCCATCTTTGGAATGTCAAACCTGATGCGGAACAGCCTGTTATCACACTTAGACGAAAGCTGCAATGGAATGACGAAAGGAATTCGTGGATTATTCAAAGAGAAACGGATGCATGATCGAGTAATCAAATGCACTTCATTAGAAAAATTATTCTCAAGAGAAAAAAGGAGGAACAAAGAGACTGTATAAGTCATCTCTTGAAGAATGACAAAACAATAAATCTATGATATGAGATGCTTTAAGTCGTGTAATTGTTCAGTTACACGAGCTGCAGTCACGCTAAAGAAATGCTCCAGTACCTCAATTTTAAAACTGAATCACATTGGGGAAGGGAAGAATAAACAACAAAGAGAGAGCTTATCAATTAGTTTAAATCAATTCTTCCTCACCAACGTAGAGAAAAATGATAAAATTAAAAGCTGTCGACCAAAATCTAAAGCAATCTAACGTATATTATAATCAAAATACGAGTGAAAGATGTACATCAATCATTCAAAACATGCCTGAGATATCTTGAGCTTAAAGGAAGCACATCCACTGGTTAATTTACACGGTCTATCTTGAGAAGAAAATTCAATTCCATCACAGCTTGTGAGAAGGGGAGATTCTGAATCAGTTGTGTTCTCAACAGGAGCCTCATTGTCGGCATAAAAAAGGGAAGCAACAACCTTAAGGAAAAGATTAGCATGGACTTAAGTAGAAACCCACAATATGTATAAATCAACCTCGATTAGTAACTGTACAAAAGAAAGAAATGAAAACCTCCAATTCTTTGTTCACTCGATGGCCAAAAGCATTCAATAAAACAACATCCATAGAAAAGATCCTGCGACAAGATGCCTGTTTTTCCATGAAGCAGACGAAAGATTGGGTTAAAAGAATGATAAATGTCCAGGTTAAAAGAATGATAAATGTCCAAGGAAACCCAAAACACTGTACCTAAATGCGAGTCAAAGGTGATGCTTAGTTTAGATTATATGCAAATTGAAATTTAAATGCAGACAATATCTATAGTTAAGCGAAAAGCGCAAGAAATGCATAACATCTGTTAGTCTACTAGCATGTTCTACTGCAAAATCAGGGCTAAATCATGCTTAAAAGGCATTGAATAAAAGTAGTGAGAGTGTGACAAGGGAAAAAATTCCCGGTTTGACTCAATAGTAAAACCACATTTAGCATGACGCTCGATAAGATATCTCCAAAAAAATGGACACGTGTAATATCTCTTTGAAGATGAATGAATAAGTCATGTTCAAACAAGGGGCACTATTTTCTTCCAGCATTCTAATATTTCATAGAGAAAAAAGCTTCATTGAATTTTGATTTCAGCAATAAGCAATGATGGAAATATAACTGCAGAGGTGATCAACTTAAAATCTGAAACATGTAATTATCATACTTCTTAGACAGAGTAACACTATATGATTCTACAAAGTGAGCATATATCAATATAACTTCTAACTTCCAGGCTGAGTTGTTAAAAAATGATCAATCATTAATAAACATAAATTTAAAAATATAAAAAAGTCCGAGACATTACTAAAGCAAATTGACAATTTTGGTAGAGAAATATTTATATCAATGATCAGTGGGTATAATTAATTGCCATATAAAATTAATTTCGATTAGATCCCCCAATAATTTGACGTGCATTTGCATTTCATACAGGAAAAACTAAAACCAAAAAACAGGCACAAATTCTCAAAAATAAATCTTTTTAACCTTGCCGCCAACAATGCTCCAAGCACCATCACTGTCTTCTTCTATTTCAGATGCACTAGAATGGTCAATAGCTAGTTGCACCGGCGGATCCTGCCATCATGGAGCAAGGGTCAATACAAACAAGAATTCCAAACACGCAAAAAAGCATTTCATAAAATTTTAAAAAAGTATGAACCTTCACATAGTGATGTTCAACAGGTGATGACGGAGACAAGACATCCATTCCATAAACGTAAGCCTGGAATCCATCCTCATTTCCACCGATCCTTACCAAATACATTCTTTCCAGAGCATTTGGATGCGTATCCTCATTAAGGGAGCAAGTTACATGCTTCTCTCCCACAATCTCTCCATCCACGTGAAGCCGCAGAATATCTGACAAGACCTGAAAAACAAAACAGTATGCTATAAGGTTTACGACAAAAAGGCATAATAGATGAGAAATACACTCAAGAAGAGGCTGATTTCAGAAACAAACAGGATTAGCAGTTATCTGAGAACCCGAAACAAATTCTTAATTCAGATGATATAGAAGCTGTACAAAGTATAATACATTTTATTTTCATTTTGTACTTTCTGTACACATTAAATTCATAAGCCAGTATGTACAATAGATTCCCTATTATGAGACTACTCCAGATTCTGTGGTACAATTTTTTCTCAATGTGTTCAGGATAGTGCGCAGTTAACGGAGTAGAATGTCTTAAAAAGCCATTTTCCTTTTGGGCAGCATTATTTTCCCGCAACTGAAACAACAATGAACTCCAACTCATCATAACCATTTTAATCTCCCATTTCCAAAAATGGTCCAATGTTTTATGTCTTTTACTTTTCTTCTGTCTAGTGAAACATGCTTTACTGCCAACCTTTTTCAGATCACAGAAGCCCTATTTTCTTTCAGTGCAAGGCATTCATATTGGTAATCGCAATCCAATCTATAGCTTCTTGACATGGAGAAAAGGCTAATCACCTCGCCTTAATATTGAAATACGTAGCCATTAACCAACTATAAATGTTTAGATAACAAAAAGAATTTCTTGGACCATCACCTAAAAATAATGAGGATGCAATTTATTTGATATCTTTAATTTATTAAGATGAAAATACTCAGATTTGTAGAGAGAGAAGATAAATATAAATATATAAGGTCTATGGGTACATGTGCTGTTTGTCAGTAAAAAGAATGAAACAGAGCGGCAGGAAAAAAAGGTAGAATGAACTGAGCTACTTATTCAAACAACTTAAACCATTTCTAATATTTATTCAAGCAAATGAAGATGCGGGAGGTAAATTTTGCCCAGAAGTAAATCTGTTGTTCACAATTAAAAGCTGCATCAGCTTAGAGTCTTATAGCACACCAAATCTTATAGCACACCAAATCACACTACACTGACACCCTTAAAATTTCTCACTGGCCCAAGAGTCCATAATCACATTACAAAATCTACCCAAGAAACATAATGGACCTGGTCCAATTTCCCACCATCACTTTGATGGAAGATAATTAAAAATCTCTACTCCATCTTTCTCTCCTCAAACTTCATCAATGTGTACCAAAAGAAGTAGACTATTACCTCAAAATAAGCGCATGTTATATTCCTTTGTTTTCTACCCAGTAGACAATCTTAGCAATATAAATCAACTAGAAAATAAGAAAAAAATAAATCACAAGTATCATCTTCAAAGACATGTCCAGGAAATTAAGACTAATAAATGATCACACACACTAGGGGATAAGATGTGGAAAATCTAATCAGGTGAGAAAATGTGATGTGTATTAGAAAACAAAATACCTCACATCCAACATGAACCCATTTCTTCTCTGGGAATTCCATCTCAGTAGAGGCACCTGGAACTTCCATCCATGGAACCATATTATCAAGATCTAGAGCCTCTTGGTGCAGAAAATACAACGGGAAAAGCGTCATTTTCTTCTTTTCATTCAACCAAAGGAAAGGGGCACTGGATGCAATTTCTGGGTGCTTCTGCGTAATACCCAAAAGATAAACTTAGCCATCTTTCTTCCACAAACAATGTATGAAGAAGCATATCACAGACTGCAACTAAGTTAAGTGCATCTTGGTTTATGAAAAGAATATAACAAGAAACCACGGGAAAAATCCAAATCATTTTTTACAGTCTTATAGGTAGAAACAGCTATCGGAAATGTTTGCTTACTGCTTAGAAAGCATAGGCACTGTTGATACCTTGTTACCATAAAAAAGGTAATGAAGCAAAACCATTCAGCATAATCAAGAAAAACACAATGACAACTATGCAAGTTGTCCAAGCTTAAGACGTGTATCACAAAAGTTGAGTTGCCAATGACCATTCAGCAGGAGGTGTCTATACTCCAGCAGATGGGGTCGATGCAGGCCTATGAAATACAACATCAGCCATCACCTTGCAAATACAATACAGTACTTAAGTAGCGGTAAATTATTATCTTTCTACTAACAGCTCCAAAGGCACCAAGCTTAAGAAGATGTCATCAGATAAAAATGGAATCTTCAGACAGACCTAAGAGCCCGTTCAGTCACAGAATTCAGCACTACCTACTAATCTACCTCCATAAGTTGGAAAAAAAGGGAAATTTGCACGAGAACAACAAAAAAGACTCAAAATTTACCCCAAAAAGCTCAAATCTTTTAGTCTAATTCAATAATTATGATTTGTACGAGCAAAAAAACAACAATATTCCAACAGAAAAATTCCAATAAAACATACACACATGTACAACAAACCATCATCAGCGCTAAGTCACCACTTCAATGACCCTAGGTAAAAATAGATATCAATGCTCTCTAAACAAAAACATTTTTACAGCAGCATTAGAATAAACGAATGAAAAGTCAGTTAAGGGAAGTTACGAAACCTGTTGAAGAATTACAGAGGGAAAAGAAGCACAGTTATGAATGTAAAGCCAGAAACAGAGCGTGAAACACCCATTTGCTTCTTCTTTATCATCTTTTCTTAATTGCACTTTAAGATCCTGCAACAACACATAATTATTCTCTTCAACCCCGCCAAAACCCTCCATGTTCTCAAACTAACTTAATCGATCAAGAAAAACTCGAACACTCTTTTCACTCTCTCACATTAAAGTAAAATTCATCCCAGTTGGTAAGTTTTTGTTCTTTTCTGGGTTCGCTTCAAGAATCGAAAGAGGGATAAAGACTTTTTTTTTTTCCTTCTTTTCTTGGTTTTCTGTTTCTTGTATTTGGGCTGTTAATTAACAGTTGGTGGAGTCTTCGGCGGTTCGCGTAATGGTCTTTTTCAGCGGAAAATGAAAATTTTGGACTGTGATTCAGTGTTTTGCTTGTAGAATTGAAAATTTTAAATAGCCAATGACATAGTAACGCGTGTCCTTTTAAATTCCCCGTCCCATCCCTGTTTGAGCTGCATTAGTGATTTTATTTTGGGCAAATTGCAGCCACGATACCAAATTTTTCTTTATTTGTAGACTTTATCCAAAACTTTCATTTGTTTCATACACGATCCCAAATCTTCCAAAAATTCGCAACTAAAGTCCAAATGAATGAATATTTGACCATTATTGATCAAAGAAATTGACTTTGACTAAATTTTAAAAAGGTAAAATAATAACTTTACCATTTAGCCCTATAAAACAAATAAAATTATTAAAATAAAAGAAAATAAGTTGTTCATACCCTACCCCACCCAAAACAAAAAATCAGCCACATCGCCACGGTCACCACAAACCCACCATTGGGTCACCAACTTTTGCTGCCTCCACCATCAACCCATTGTACCAAAATTGCCACCACAACCACCTTAAAATCGCCAACCACACCCCGAATCCGAACCTATAGTCAAAACTTGAAACCTCAATTCTGGACCAAATCAAATCAAGTGAGCGGGTGCTACACCTTGCAACAATAAAAGCAATGCCTCCTTCAACAAATCTCTTCAACTTCATAATAAAAAATTCTAAATTCATTGAGAAAAACTAAAAATCACATATCAATGAGCAACCGACAGAGGGAACAAGTAGAACAATGCACTCCACGTGAAAAGATTTTCTGCTTTTGGGTAAAAACCAACCGGTCTCATTCTTTTCAAACTCTAATAAGCATACGACGAATGTTAGCACCTTCGGATGAGTCTTAGATGAGTAAGCAAATAGAGGTAGAGAATTCAAAACCTCTACCTCGAGTCCATGATCGGTGGCAAAGTTGGGCTGGTTGTCAACATAGAAAACAATATAAGTAGAGTGACATTGGCGCTGGTGACGTTGGAGTTCACGGCAGCACAAATGAAGCAGGTACCATGTGGCATAAACGATGGTGAATTTGGGGTTACATATTTATGTATTAATAAAAAGTGGGGAAGTTTTTGCTTGCAGTGGGTAAGAGGTAAATGGTCCGATGGGTTTGGGAAAAAGGATATGAGTTTTGATTTTGAATTTCAAATTTTAATTTAATTATTATAATTGTGTTTTTAGTGAAATATGTAAATTTATCATTTTACCCTTTTACATATTGGTAGAAAAATGTTAAAACTCACAATTTTAAACTAATGGTTAAATTGACGGTTTTCATTCGTTTGGAATTCAGGTTCGAATTTCTAAAAGGTTTGGGAACGTGGATGATATAAATGAAAAGTTTGGGCAAAATCTGCGAAAAATTCAAAGATTTGGGACCGTTGCTACAATTTTTACTTTTATTTTTAATAATCTATTTTGGTTATGCTATTTTACATTTTTATAAAATGAAAATAACTCATCTGCACTATTAAAATGGTGAAATTAAACTTAACAACCTTATTGTGTAGTCCATTGTACCAAATAGGAAATCATAGTATATTTCTTGACTAAGAAAAAATAGGAGACGTGATAAACTTTGTTATATTGTATTCAATTTAACCTACTTTACATGTTGTATTTGACTAGATTATCGAAAAATGATAATTAGGAATTTTATGGATTCAATTCCACAAACAAGATCAATTTCAATTCTAGACTTTGGAGCTTAGGTTTTTTAGATAGAGGACGGTGACTACAAGCGATCATAAAACAACTAAATATTAAATGAGTCACATAATGACGAAAAGTACGACGATATCACGTGATAAATATAAGTTGCTTCATTTTCTCTTTAGCTCCCCGTCCCTCAATCTGGACAAACTTTTGCGTTATATTTTCATTAGTTGGAGAATTGACCAAATATTCTTTTCTTAAAAAAGTAGTAAGGCGTCGAACAACATCCGGATCGCGCATTGTTGAATTTAAGGAACTTAAGGAAATAATTTGATCATAAAATTAAAGTTAGCAAAGATAAATTAAGAGAGGTTTTAGTAGAAACTATCACACAAATGTATTTACATAAAAAATTATCCATGAATTGTATGAGTTTTGGATTAGTAGAGACTCGAGATTAGAACATTTAGAAACGATAAGAGTAGTGGCAACGGCGATATGGTGTGAGGAACGATAAATTATCACCTTCATAGTTCACAAAATATTTAACAATCTTCATTTAGAAGGGACCAACATGTACAGAAAATAAAAGCTAGCATTCTAAAGGCCAAAAAATTGCTTGAAGACTCAAGTGCTCCATGTATTAACGTTTGAGGACTCTGGCTGAAAATTTCCCAAACTTTAAGCCAATCTGCAAATTCTATTCGCGCTGGTTCAATTAATCATGTAAAAATTAATTAAGATAACAACATTAAAAATTTCCCAAACTATATTTTAATTAAGATAACAACATTAAAAATTAATTAATTTCCAAGATTCCAAAAAGAAGATAAAGAAGTTGAAAAGGCCAAGCAGAATTGTACTGTTACAAGGAAAAACATGGGTGGAATTTCAGCTCTTTCAGCCCCAAAACACCTGCACAATCTTCCAACATTAGCATCCCAAAATAATTCAAGAATCTTAAACCAATTGAATGAGAAATTTTCTTCAATTCAGTTCAATCCCACTTTGAAATCGTCAGGAGAAGAGAACCCATTTTCTTGTTTTGCTTTGGACGCTTCGAGGGAGTCTATACCGCCACTGGTGGTGGTGGGATCAGCCAATGCTGATTTATATGTGGAGATTGACAGGTTGCCTAAGGAGGGTGAGACTATATCTGCTAAAACTGGGCAAATCTTGGCAGGTGGTAAAGGAGCCAATCAGGCAGTTTGTGGGGGAAAACTGGAATATCCCACATACTTTTTGGGGCAAGTGGGGAATGATGCACATGGGCAGTTAATCGCTGAGGCACTTGAGGGTGGTGGAGTGTGTTTGGATCGTTTGAGTAGATTGGATGATGTTCCTACTGGGCATGCTGTGGTCATGCTGCAGGCTGGTGGGCAGAATTCTATTATTATTGTTGGGGGTGCTAATATGGCTTGTTGGCCCGATACTCTGCCCGCGGAGGATCTGGAGGTTGTTAAGAATGCTGGGATTGTTTTGCTTCAGAGGGAGATTCCTGA
>CAIGRK010390646.1:0-11664 GCA_903798315.1 Fraxinus greggii | reverse complement strand
TTTATAACGAATTAAAAAAAAAAAAAATGAGCGGGCTCGGCTTGGGCCCAAAAAAGCTTAGACCTGTTTTGCTCGAGCTTGAGTTTCGGCTCGTGGCTCGGCTCGTTAACATGGGCAAAGAGACGATAATTTGACTAGTACCAATAAAATGGAGCAGGCCTTTTGCGTGCAGGGAGGGAGGTTACGAAGAAATACCAAATCAGCGTTTTCAAGCTTTGAACTTGCTTCCATACATGTTTTCTAATTCAAAGATAAATGTTTAGTTCTGTATCAGTCTCTATAATGCCCCTGATTCCTAGGATCGAACTGAGGTTTAGGTGAGTTAAATCTCAATTGGGATAAAATTTGAACTTCTATGATTCATACTCTAGGGGTCGAATTCTTGGAAGTCACTGAACATATAAATTTCATCTAGTCACCAAACTTATAATTTATATCAATGTTTGTCACTCAGTCCACAGCTGTTAGAAGTCCAACGTGCTGTTAATCTCCAATAGTATGCTAATGTTGAGTTCGATGACTTGATTGAAACAAAAAAAGTCCAGTAATCCAATTGAGAAAGGAATAACCTGTCTGAAAGGCCTCAATAGTGCAGGAGTCGATGAACTGACTCGAAGAAAAGTACTTCCCACAAATACACCACCACTTCGCAATATACGATTGATTTCAGCAACCTGACACACATGAGGACAAGAAGAAAGAAAGCACACGTCATTCAATGAGAATTACACATGAGAATTGCATTCCATTCAACATTATGAGATAGCAAACCATGTTACAGGGTTGTAGGGCAAACTACCGAGTAAGGACAAAAGACCTTTTTCGGGAAGTAAACATGTACTTCATCTCTTATTTCAGGTTGTTTTGGAGGCTTTGTAATTAAAATAAAAAAATTATAGTTAAACTGGTTACAAATTGGTTAGAATAGGGGACATGATAACAATGACCCAATCCAAAGTTAAAAGACCATCAAGGCCATGGAATTCAGTTCAGACATCAAACTCTGAACATAAATTAATATCCTAAGTTTATCGGGAACATATCTCGTCATAGCAAGTCGAAGAGTAGGCCAAGCTTACGTCATATTGTGCAGACACTCCTCAAACTTGTGTCCAACAAGTCAGATAATGTCTCGAAAACATTAAGTAAGAAATGTTTTTCAAGTGCACAAACTTGCCACCATGTTTAATTTAATATTCGATGGAAAGCCTACATTTTCCAATCTTCCACGGTAATTAAATTCAAATTCAGCATAATTGATATTCTTTTGACTTGTTAGTTTCACATAATTTAGTGAATTATGTTTATTTGTTGTGCATATGCAAATAGTTTTAGCTATGTTACTCAAGTGGTGCTGTATCCTAGTTTTTCAAGAAATGCCATTTTCATTGTCCAAGTTTATGGGTGTGTTTGACCCACATTATTTTGTAAGAATGTATTCTGGAATAGTAGATTGATGGAGAATGTTTGGTATAAAAAGAAGGAAAAGTTATTGATGTGATGGAAAATATTATTTTATTAAAGAATGTGTGGTTGAAAATGAGTAGAAGAATGAGAATGAAAATTTTAATGCGTACCAAACAGGGGCTATGCAACTTTTTCGTAAACAGATCAGTAAAGTACAGCACACAAAATAACAGTCATGGAACTAGTATTCTCAAGTCCTGCAAGAAGTTGAAAANGAATAGTAGATTGATGGAGAATGTTTGGTATAAAAAGAAGGAAAAGTTATTGATGTGATGGAAAATATTATTTTATTAAAGAATGTGTGGTTGAAAATGAGTAGAAGAATGAGAATGAAAATTTTAATGCGTACCAAACAGGGGCTATGCAACTTTTTCGTAAACAGATCAGTAAAGTACAGCACACAAAATAACAGTCATGGAACTAGTATTCTCAAGTCCTGCAAGAAGTTGAAAACCTGCAAATATGAAAACTAACCGCATTAGAAGGAGAAGGCCAGCAATGCAAAGCTGCGCCAGCATGAACGGCATCAACTGAACCAGATGCAAAGGGAAGTCTCGAAACATCTGCCCTTACAAGTGCAAGATTGCTGAAGATATTCAAAGAGACAGTGATTAAAGAAATCTAATATGTTCTATTTGAGCAGCACCCAAAGCAATTATAAAGAGAAGAAAACAGAACACTCACGAGCCTAAAATAGTGACATCATCTTTTACGAAGTCATAACATTGCCTAAGCATATTTTCAGAAAAATCTAGTGCAACAACTCTTGAATAGGCCCCTGATTTGGCAAATTTCCTGGAGAACAAACCACTGCCACAGCTAACGTCCACAAGGACTCCACCCTCCGCTGATTTAAAATACTCCTGAGCCATGTTGAACTGCATAGAATTTCACATTAAACAATTTTTTGGCAACGAACGCTTTATGTGGGCATGTAGATAAGTGGTTAAAATTGGAAGAGAAAATTGAGATGAGGTTTGCCTCTTAAATTACTATAAAGCAAGCAGATATTTATTGTAGAAAGGATGCATCACAAGAGATGATAAATAAAAAGATATTTTATACATAGGTGATAGTAAGACCCAGATAAAACTTTACCTAATGACTTGTGTTTTTACCCGTTTCTTCCATTTAATTTGTCCCTTCTTAAAGTTTGAAATCATCAAGTTCAGGTCTTGAAATTTTTCATTTTATAGCACTCAGTAACTTTGTGGTATTTATATACGAACAGAAAGCAATGGATTTTACCTCTTCATCAGGGCCAGGAAAACCACTACGGTTAAAGTTTTGGCGCCATCCCCTCTCATACACAAATGAAACAAATGGACTCCTGGTAGAAGTAAGAGCACCACCATTAGACTCAAGCAGTTCTCTGTACAAAAGATATCTAAAGCATATGCAGTCTTAAATCGTGGATTTATTCATCATTTGAGCAAACGAGGGCACTAACTTAACAGATGACTGATTATAATTGTAACAGGAACAATAAATTTCAAATTTAGTTAAACAAGTAGCTGAATATACATTCAAACATGAAATGGAACCCATCAATCCTTATCTAGAAAGGTTTCCAGAACCACAGAGTCCCAGTAATCATTTTTATGCTTTACTACAAGACCTCAACTCACTATTGCACTCTCAAAGATCATCCTTTCCTCAGAAAAGTGAGATGTGGATTGACTGACCATATCATTACAAATCACATATCTTCTCGTAACTTTGATCTCCAGTCTTATACTTTCTCAAGTCTTCCCAGCAGGCATTGTCATAACCTCTAAATATCTCAACCCACTTGCTCTACCCCTTCCCCCACCAAATCCCCACCCCTTCTTCCACCATCATCCTGAATATATTGAAGGAAAAAGAGGACCAACCATTTTTCACCTTAGGACTGAGCGTACTGGTAAACTATACTTGTCAAAATTGAGGTTTGACTCTTGAAGAAATTTGTCTGAGCTCATACAGATGTAAGGAAATAAGATACATATTTAATTTGATCAACTACTCCAACAAGCCAGTATAAGTGCCCAATGCCCGCACTGACCCCCAACAAAAATAATGAAAAAACCTGAATGTTAAAAAAAAATGAAAAGAAGAGTGAAGTTTTTTCTGTCTGGAAAATCAGGAGCACAAATAAAACTTCTTCTAAAAAAAATAAAAAATAAAAATAACATGATTATGATCATGGCAGATTAGCAAGTTATCAATATCAGAGGGAATCAAGTGAATATAAATTCTTATATTGAAGTCACTGTAGATTTACCATGAAGATCAATTAGTAGGCCAAGCTAAAGATTATAACATATATGAGAAGAAGATATGGGGAATTGAAGTCAGCAGGCTAAAGAACATTCACGTGCCATTTAGGGAGCATATTAAATTATTTGCTTTTCATCAACGATATTCTTATGTTTAATGGCCAGGTAAGGCGCTAGCAAAGAGCCATAGTTTTCCTTGACTTTTGAGAATATTTGTTTTCATTGCTTCTATCCTCTAGTTTCTGAAAAGCAAGAAGCCAGCCCCATAATGCAAAATAAGTCTTAACCTCCATACATAATAGTATAATACAGATAGCTCTTTTTTCCACCTCCAATTATGCCCCTTCATAACCAAACTGAAACACTTCCCCTTCTCTCGCCTAACACCCAGAAGAGTAGTTAACGTCCTTCAATATTTTTCATGGAAAGAAGTAATAATGTCTCCAAGAGGGTGCTGAAAATATATACCAGTTATAGCCGGTTCAGTAGCCTAAGGCATCTTGAGTCAATAACAAAGATGTCCATGTCCAAAACTGAGGGAGAGATTAAACCTACTGTGCCCTACTTATAAATATACTTATTCAATACCATTAAATTTCTACCATATATTAATAATACACATATCCTATATACTAATAGATCGCAAGAATCAAACATTGGAAGCTCTAATCCCTACAACTCCCATCAATGGATCCAATATCTCATGTTTGAATTACTCTTGTTCTTCTTCTCTTATATCTGATATGTTTTAATAGATGATGGCATTAGGCTGGATTACTCCCTTCCTTCAAGTGTTTTGCTTTATGCACAAGTAATATTGGTGAAAACATATAAAAAATGTGAGTATATTCTCAGGCAAATTGTTAACCATTCAACGTTTTTAACTTCACATTTTCCACCTCCGTGTGCCTCGCTTCATTGTTGCATGCATAAAATAAAAAATTAATATCTGCTTGATAGCTATTAAATATGAAGGATAAAACAATCACATATGACAGCTACACAACGTGATAAATCTTTAGTATAGAGTTCATATCAAGGATAGTATCTGAAATGTGGTCAAATTGGAAGTGGGGAAGCAAAAAGTGCATTCTTTGAGAAAGAAGCATTCAATTAGGATCAAGCAAGACTACATCACTATGCTACTTTACAGATTTCATACTTTCCACTCGAAAAGAATTTCATGATGCAATATCATGAAATTGTAATTCTTTTACAATGCAATTCATGGCGAGCTTGTGATAATCAGCAATTTTCTACCTGAAGATCTCAGTTCCAGCTGGTATAAACTCACTGTATTCCTTTGTCCCAGAAGTAATGGTGAGATCAAGATAGATATTTTTGCTCGAATACGTCTTGTTGCACTTCCTACATTTAAAACCAGACCTATAGATAGCTGGCCTGCCAACAGTTCACATTCAAATTAAACACATACCAAATCACATAGAACCGACTTTATTATGTGTTTCAAATCCAAACTTACAAGTTAAAACCTGAAGGGCCTTTTCTTATTAGGGGTACATAACAAATGGGACAAGCAAACAAGTCAACATCTGAAGTATCTTGGGCTTCACCACCCAATTCCTGAGAAAGCATGAATCAGTACCAGTGAAATATAATTTAACACTACTACATGGAATAATCATAACAACATAAAATTGAAACATTAAGGAAACTGTAACATGCATCTGAATCCGGAAAAAGAGGGGTACTTTCTTCTTGTAAAATATGCTCTTTATGTGCATACATACACATGTACAAAATATGCAAATACAAGTTCGGCTTAGCTTAAATAATGCTTTTTCCGACAGTATCACTCTTAATAAAGCAGGAAAAAAACAAGGGTTTTATTTATTTATTTATTTTTTGAAGAACAAGCAAGGCCAAACATGCTCATAGAAAGAAAGGGAAGAAAAATTACTGATTCCACAGCAACAGCAGAGCTTGCTCGAATTATCGGGCGATTCCGTACAGAAGAAAAAGGGTAAGTGGGACGAAGATGGGAATTTTGAAAAAGACAAGGACTTTTTGGGACGAAAACAGAATTATGGTGGAATCGAAGTGAAGTCTGAAGAGCAATAGCCATAGTGTCAATTAGATGATTATGATGGGTTTTTTTTACCTTTGTGTTTGATGTGTTCTCTGTGTGATGTATATAGATATATACACAAGCCTATATATATCGGCGTTTTCACAAGAGAGAGGAGAAGTGGAGGAAATTTTTGATGGTTTTGATTCATTTTTTATTAATTTTGTGGACACAGAAAGATTTCAGCTTTCATGGAGTTTATGAAACTCTTGAGGTGAAAAGGTGGGGTCATTCTTTATTTCTTTTTTTTTTTGGTTATTATTATTATTATTATTGATCTCAAAATAACAATATTATTTTCATTTGAGGATATAAATTTGCCACAATGTGACATTTATCACCATTACATGCTTTTCTTTCTTCTTTTACCTTTTTTTTTTGGGTCATGGGTATTATTAAGGAAAAATTGCAACAAAGGTTACTAATTATTCAAATTGTGTAACTGGAATCTTAGTGCCTCTTTGAGCCCCAATTTTTGTCCGCAATGCATTTTAGAATAATATTTTGATGGAGGATGTATGGTTAAAAAATAAGAAAAATTTTGAATTTACCAAGTAAGGGCTATTCTTATTTACTATTGTTTTTCTGTCTATCTTTCAAATTTGCAGCACTGGCAAAGTTATATAATTTTTTTTTTCCTTATATGAATACCTTAAACATGGGCATTGATACCCTAATTTAACTTAACGACTTTGCCACGCCATACTACTAACTTCTAAATTATTATTTCTGCTAAGTTTGTCGTCTTTATTTTTTAATACCTTATATGAATGAAAAAATTATTTTGTTTGTGATAAAAGAGAAAGATGAGAAGAATGATAACTTCTTTTAAATTATGGCGATTTTACAAATACTTGAGTACGTTGATTCCAAACTTCCATTTGACGGTTAATATAACGGAGTCAATAAGTTTGAAATGCCTACTGCTTGGCTTCGTTTCACCACAAGCCCATTGATCTAGCTGAGCTAACAAGTAAATCCCAAGGGATTCGCGAGTTGTCCCATTGGCAGGCTTCATGGGCTCGCCCTTGAACTTGGCATATTTCTCTTGTTTTCTTATTTAATTATATTCAATGTTATTGTTCCTAATCCCAATTTTAATTTTCAATACTTTTTTGAGAGATTGCCTTAAAAAATTTAAAAACTCAACCATTTGCTCGACTTGTCACAAGCAGGGCATATAGCAGAGCCAAACTTGAGACATGCTCGTCTAATAGGTCGAGATGAACATGGATCGTCAGTCCTTAGAGTGACTCTGTTTGGCCTATTGATCCCCTCTCTAGTTAAAAATCTAAGGTTAGAGTGTTTAGAACCTCAAGCATGCTTGGAAAGTATTTTTTTTTAAACGATTTAAATTATAAATAAATATAAGTGAACATTGATAAGTGAATAGAACTCGTGAATCATTCAAAATATTAAAATAAAAAATGACTTTTATAAAAAAATTATAAACATGAGCCAAACATAGACCTAGATTGAGCATTAAAAATAAAATGCGTAATGGTGCCACGACAAAGGCCTAGCAACAAACACGTGCAAATGGATTGAAGATTATAAGTTAAAATTAAGGAAAATTGCAGCCAAGGTACAAAAACATTTCATTTAGTTGCAGACTTTGTTCAAACTTTTCATTTGTACCATCCACGATACCAAATCTTTCAAAAATTAGCACATGAAGTCCAAAGGGTTGGAAAACATTTCATTTGTGCCACCCACGATACGAAACCTTTCAAAAATTAGCACAATGAGTCCAAATTGATGAAAATCGTTAATTTGACCGTTAGTTGACTAGAGTAGATAATTTTGACTAAATATAAAAATGGTAAAATAGTAACTTTATAATTTTAATATAAATAAATAAAATTTTAGATTAAAAAACCTAGATCTTTCTCACACACGCCTATAGTCACGTCGCCATTGTTGCACTGGTTTAGTAATTTTAAGGATTTTTTATTGTACTGAAATTCAAAAGGGAATGAATGAGCTCGGATGAGATTGGGAAAGGCAACTTCTGCAAAGCACAAAACCACCAAAATCCTGTTTCGTCTTCTCGTATATCTGCTTTGGGCTTTTTCTTCATCTGCTTTAGGATTCCGCTTATGTCTTCAAAATTCTATAGATCAATCGCATCCAATTGGCCTCGACAAGATACCAAAACTTTCATTACTGTGCGCTGCGGTGCTCACCGGCTATGTAAGATATCTAAAGCGGAGCATGCACTGGTTTGCTGCAATGACACGACTTTAAAATTGGAGTTGGATACGTGAGTCTTGATTTCTCCTAAAGCCTCTGAGAAATTGGTTTTTGCTACTTGCTTTATCCACCACTGGCTTTGGTAGCCACTAAGGCGGTGGTGGTTGATGTCGATTGACAAAATTTTAGTGCATAAAAGGTGGTGGTCGAGGTCCGCTGATTTTGCGCCTTTGTCGATGATGTGAGCTTTGGGTGAAGATGATACTACCTTTTATTTTTTCTTTTTTTAATTTAAATTTTTATTTATTTTATATTAAAATTATAAAGTTACAATTTTGCCCTTTTACATTTGGTCAAAATCAATTACTCTGGTCAACCAACAGTCAAATTAACATTTTAATCCATATAGATTCTGTGTGCTAATTTTGAAAGGTTTGATATCATGAGTGACACAAATGAAATATTTGAGTAAAATATGCAATTAAATGAAAAGTTTGGTATCGTGGCCAATTTTCCCTTAAAATTAAGTAATTTGAATGATATTTTGAAAATCCCTAATTACTTATTTAAAATTCCAAGTTGAAATCGGTGATCTTAAACACGATCATACTAAACACTATACAGAACGATATACAAATTTTTTAAACTTTTTTCTTTGTCTTGTATATACCCACACTATTACTTATTGCTTATTGGGCTATTGGGCTTGCCAATAGCGTTTCAAACTCAAGGCCACAATGAAGAAGAGATAGACTGAATGAATGGACAGACAAAACTGTATTAACTGTTACACACACAAAGGGCCTCTTCTTCTCCATCCAATGGCTACCATAAGACCTCTTTATCCACTTTCTTCTCCACTCAAACAGTCCATTAATATTCACTCTTCAACTCCATGGATTTACTGCAAATCAACCTCAGACTCTCCTATTTCTTCCACACAGTTACATACGAATCAACACCAACAAAGACAAGTTGCTGCTGGAGTCGCATTCAATCCTTCTGGGAACTACGATCTCTCCCTGTATGATGATGAAAACGGTAACGTTCCTTATGTCTCCTCATTATATATTGTTCGTTTTAAGGATAAAATAAGTGGGATGGTAGGGATTGAGGGTGAACTAGAGGAATGACGACTTATGTAGCACAGAAATTCTAATAACCGACCCTAACTATTGGGAACAAGACTTAGTTTTTTGTTGTTCGTTTTGTTTTATGATTTTCTTGATTTGGATTAGGAGGTTTTCGCCAAGTTTTCTTTGCTTTATTATTAGTTATAGAATAATGATTTAAGAAGTATTTTAGACGTTTCTCATCTGAAAATGTCTTTCTTGACAGATACACAGAAAGCACCACCACCAATGCCCCCGAAAGAAGGCCGGTATGAAGTAGTAATCGATAATAATATTATTAGTGGTCTCGACTTAGCCCCATTTGAAAGTGCAACTGGAATAACCTCACCTCTATCTGGTAAGGAATAGAGAACAGGACTAATGTGGAATATTTGAATGATAAATATACTTACATTGCTGATTTCATTGCAGCAAATGCAAATCCAGAGGAGTTCTTGGAACGTACTATTGGCTTTACGATCAACTACACTAGAGAAGATGAATATGACCCTCGTGAGCTTTCCGAATTCCCTGATATTAGGCTGTGGTTTGTTCGATTGGATGCTGTGTATCCGTGGCTCCCTGTTGTATTGGACTGGCGTGCAGGAGAGCTCGCACGGTATGCAGCAATGCTGCTGCCTCATCAGGTATCATATCGACCTGCATTGTGTGTGAAAAATCTAAACTTTTAGATAATGTAGTTATTTTTTACGAAGATCTGATAAAGTTCGTGTGCCTAACTCATCACTATAAAATGGGCTTGCAATGTGAGGTTTCTCTCCACCTTGTACATTGCACATCTCAGTTGTACCCAAGTGATGTTGGACATGCTAGCAATCACCCTTTGTGCCAGGGCTAGTCACGAGTTGCGCTCAAACTTTTAGATGAGGTGATGATTAATGTATATGTTACAACTTTTTAACTTGGGTTTTTATGGTTGGCAGATGAGTCTGAGAATGGGAGTCGTATTCAACCCGGAGGCACTAGAATTGTTCATTATGCAGAAAGTATTTGTTGTATACTCTTGGTTGAAGGAAAATGACATTCCAATGCCAAGATTGAAGACAAAAGACATGGCCAGAATGCTTGGATTTGGAATTGGAGATGAACTATTTGATTTGATAGATAAGCAAATCCCTACATCATCATAAGATATAATCATCTCCGAATTTCGATTATCTTGACATTTTTGAAATTCGCCACGAAAAGCTCTTCAACAGAATAAAATGGATGCTGTTAGAACAATGAAACTTCAACCTGTAGCCAAATTGAAAAAGTGTTTTTACTATGTAATATATTCTATATGCAAATTTAGTGCTACTTTTTCTTCTGTGTTGATGACAGAAATCTAATGGTTTTATTTTGTTCATTCTTAGAATATCATGGAAGCTTGCATCAAAATAGATATGCAACGGGGAAAGCAAGACTAAAGAATCAGATTTTTTTAGTCTTCTCTTACAAAAGTGCAGTAAAAGGTTTTCTTTGTGATTGTTCATGTAAATATAAATTTTTTAATGATGAATGGAGATTAATTTTTCCAAATGACATGCGTTTGGATCGATATGGAACAAATAATTTTTGTTACACTGACATGTGAACTGGCGTAAGCTCTCACCGGAGAAAAATCAAGTCCATTATAGAGTTGACGCGTGTGACGTGTCATCTCACCTCTTTGGAGAAAAGTCAATTCTTGATTCGATTTAAGCCATGAGTAGTTTTAACTAGAGCGTAAAATTGCACTTTTATTATGAGCTAAATTATCGATGTAGTGCGAGCAATATAAGTTACCAATACCAATACAAAGACTAGATTAAGCAAATCATCCAGCGTATGGAGAAGCTATTACACAAATTATTAACAACAATAGTTACTTGCTAATATCAACAATCCAAAATAGCCTATCTCCATTGAAATATTCGTAAGTGGAGGTGGATGAACACTAAATTTATTGTTCCAATTATCTTCTCGGTCATCAGATTTTCTTTAATTGAATAGTTTAATTGTGATCAAATCATAAATTTACATCACTAAGCGTGTTGATTTATCAAAGTTCCCGAAAATGTTAAAGGATATTCACATCTAATTATAGAGTCATGAATTCTCGATTTTGATTACACATATTTTCAATATTCACAGTGGGCCGATTCACGGGTTAGTCCTTCAATTATGGCGATCCATGCTACGTTGGATATTTATCTCTGGGAAACTATAAGGACCGACCTAGTCAGCTCGATATTTACTATTAAAATTAAGCCATGTACTTCAAATTGTTTCAAAATTACAAAAATAGTGTTGATTGATTTTAATTTCAAACATACTTTTCCTTCTTGTCATCTTTACCTAACTTTACAAGCTTCCTAGCACATACATGTTGCCAAAATCTCCGGCACTCGAGAAAAGATTAATTTTCAACAAAATTTCAAATGGATGAACTTTTTTGGAATTTTAAACACCATATCTCTCTGTATGAATCTGCATATATACATGTTGAGGCTCGAACCCTGGACCAATGATGGTGCTGCCTTCATTGGCTTAAATCGTGTTT
>CAIGRK010390605.1:0-12249 GCA_903798315.1 Fraxinus greggii | reverse complement strand
TTCAACAATATTCCATGTTTTGGCAGTGAAACAAGTATGTAAAAATGTACTTATCAGGTCCAAATTAACTATTGTATATTTACAATTTGGTCTTCAAACTTTGGGCTTTGTCCTTTTTCATTTATTTTTCTTTTGTTTCCAACTCCTCGTTCAACCATTAAGTTATACTTATATAATATAAAATACAAAAATTTAAGATATATTTTATCTAAAGAATTGTCAGATATTGATATTTTAGGCCCCGAATAAGTGTATAAAATACACTTATCAGAAGATTCTCTATTTAATAAGCTTTGCCTAAACTATTTGTCAAAATTTATTCATATGGTAGTTGAGTATTGATACCATACTTAATACGATTTCGTCCATTGTGAACTGTCAAAATAGATAGTTTAAATATCAATCTCGACATTCGTAATTGTTGGGATTGAGAACTTAAATGTCAGTCTTATTAGTTTTAAAATATCTAGGAGATTCAAAGGTGCATCGTGTATGCATTTAAACCCTGATGGATTAAAAGTGTAGCAACAATTTCATTTGCTTAATTTCAGGAATGAGTAAAAATTTTAGATTTATCTTGTCGTACGAGGGACAATTTTTGTATTTAGATAAGGAATGAAAGTCACGAGAGAACACAACCACTTCAATAGTATTTTTAATAATATCACTCTTAAAGGACTTGTCGTACGATTAATTAAGAAGCTTTGAATTCATGATCTGTGTACTGTAATGATATTAAAATTCAAAATTCCAAATATGAATATTTCATCGATGGAAATATGTGAAGTCAAAGACTTGAATTGGTACATATCCGTCTACAAAGAAATAACTCTTTGTTCTACTCTCGTTCCAACTGAGAATTTGGCCCGACATTCTACATAGTGAGAGATACCAATTTACAAGAGAATTCATTTGTCGCGAATGAACCGTGTGAAAATTTACAAGCTCAAGAGTTAGATATGCAAACCGTGACAAACGAAATTGATCATGAAACTGCAATGTTGGGGTCAATGAAAGACTAAACCTCAAATCCATTTTAATGTATTATAGTATACAATTGTTTGCAATTACTGTATTCCAAAAATCAACTTTTTTTTGTCAATTTCATTAATTAAGAGTCCTTTGACGCCTGGTGATGCTGCTCATAACTAGTAATCCATGTTTTGGGACTAATTGAATGAGCTCTGATCTGGGGATATGTCTAGGAATATATGTACAACTTGGCTGGTCTGTTCCCATTTGGATAAACAAGGCATCATCTGTATCATGAGAAGTAGAAAAATCAATAGAGTGATTTTGAATCTTGTAAGCCATCTGGTAATGAAGAGTAGTTCCATATGTGACTAGTGTTGGAACTGCACCAATAATTTGGACTTGGATTTTCAAAGTTGATAGTAATAATGGGTCCGCAATTGGCAAGTTAAAATTTGGAAACATAGTAACAAGTACCGTTTCCGCATTTAGCGTAGTTTCAACTGTGCCAATACATGTGCGTCGATAATCAGTAAAATGTGTATCTAGTAGGGCAATCCTGGAAACCGCTGGAAGTCGCTTTCTTCCATAGAGAGTAAGTGCAATTGTTACATTTCCAAAATGAATATGGGTAAAACCTTCAGATAACCATGTTTTTGGAAGATGGGATGGCAGTTCTAGAGTAACAAACTATTCACTTTCAGTAGCAAGTAAAAGATGATAATCAAACTTTGATGCTTGGACATATTCTTTGATTTGTGATTTAGATGGTGAAATAAGACTTTTGACAGTTTTAGTGAAAGAGTGACGTGGTTTATTATATGGGAGGTAAGGATTTACAAGAGGTAAATCCGTGACTGGAACTTTTTCAGAGTCAGGAAGGTAGGATATTTCATAGAGAGAGTCAATTTTAGAAGAATTGGTTTTCCCGAGAGAGGTAGAAGGAGATAATATGGACGAATTAGAGGATCCAGAAGACATGATTTACAAAGTGTTCTTTGTAGTTTCTTTCAAACTGGATAATCCCAATAGAGATAGTAAGATCAAGATGGCAATATGACTCTGATACCGATAGAGTGGGGATATGACAATCTTTATTATACACGATATTCTAGCCAGCAACAAACCCTCTTGGGCAACAAACATAGGGCCTAACTTTTGGTCTTACAAAGATTATCAAACCTCTATACCAAACCTTATGATCAATGGTGCCATTTTTTCTAATGCAGAGGATCCTCAAAGAGGCAACTATAGAGAATACTTATGATACTATGTAGATCTTGATCTTACCATTCATCTCGGTGTTATCACAGCCATCAATACTATGAAAGAACAAGGAAAAGCTTTAGAAACTCATGGGGATAGGATATAAATTTTTTATTTAATAAAGAGTTGGGATAGAGATATCCTATAATGAAGGAGGAAATCCCTTTATATAGAGGAAGGGATCCTTCATACAAAATAAAACAACCGACAAATAGTATAATAAATTTACAATAAAACAAATGACTCATCAATATTTTTCATAAAGTAGGATAAGACGACTGATACAAAGACAATAATTATATAAAAAGACAAATGACTTATCCTAAAATTTGATAAAGATCCTGACACACAGATACAATAACTTTACATCACGACAAACACCTTTTAAAAAACAAGGAATCTACTTTTTAAAAGTCATTTATTACAAACGACAAAGAACTTTTAGATAAGGTTTCCACGTAAGCTGAGGTATTAAGGTGTTTCAAGGTTTGCTTCTCATCGAAATACATCTGAATCATGTGAATCAGAGGGAAGCCCATGTTGCTTCCACAAGCCCAAGTTAGTATCAATTTTTTCTTCAAACAATTTTCCTCCAATTTTTCAAGATTATCTGGATCTATTGGATCAAAATCATACGGCTGTGTTTCATATTCATATGGATTTTGAAAGTACTAGAAAACATCGTCATTAAAATTTATTTCAGTGTCCAAATAATTTAAATTTTGATTACTTGGCTATGGGTTGTCTATTTCCATTTTATCAATTTTCATTTTTTCCTTAAATTCATTCCAAAGATTTTCACGAAGATGTAGTCCTTCTGGTGTTGTTTCTGGATACTTAGATGTTTCTCCAAGAGATTGGTGTGGCCTTCCTAAAAAAAGTTGGTTCCAATATGTCATGTCATGTTCCCATGGAGCAGATGGGCAATGTCCAAATTTTTGTCCAAACAATTGACATTGTCCTTCTCTGTGTTTTTGAATGTCCTGCTGGATCTTGGCTGCATAGTCTAAAGGCAAGATCTCCCATGGAGCATCGTCTTTTAAGTCTGGCTAAATTTGAAGAGGAATTGCCTGATTGATTTCAGCTATCCTTCTTTGAAATTCTCGAAATTCCATTGGATATCTCTCCTAATCTTGGTGTAGATTGAAAGTTGAACAATATACTCCTTAACATGAGAAAAATGTTCATATGAACGTGTATCTGTAAAATATCCTTGCTTTTGGAAAATTAAGATTACGAAAACATTTTTTTAGAAGTTCTCAGATCTTTAAATTTTACAGACAATGCTTCAAACATTTTTGTCAAATGAGAAATAGGATAAAAACATTCGAAGAATTTCTTTGCTTCAAGAAGTGCTTCTTGAAATGGATGATTTCTATTAAAACTTCGAAAACTGATTTCTTTGAACCATTCAAAAGAGTCATTAACATTAAAAGAAATTCCAATTTGGTAAAGTTCCAACAAATACCACAGAAAGGGAAGCAATTCTTTTGAAAATTTTAAAACTGCTTGATGTGGAATCATATGAAATGTGAAAAAAGGATAGTCTGGATGAAATCCAAGACCACCAAGTGTTTCAATTCCTATCAGTTTGATAACAATGGACCGGTATGTCAACATGAGTTCTTTGGATCTGGAATGGAGAGTTTTGTCTCGAGTTGAGTTCAGGATAAATTAAATTATTTTGAGACAATAAAGAGGAACGAGAGCTCATCGTGCAGATTATGACAATTGGTTGGATACAAGAAAAATTTGGTCTGGTGAGTAGGTCTAGGAGAATGTTTGTTTTTCCTTTTATGTGTTTGAAATTAAAGACAAAGTTTGAAAACCATTATGCCCATCTGAGCAGTTGAGAGTTTGGAATTTTTTTTTTTTTGAATGAGAGTATTTTAGGGAATGATGACATATCCATTTCAACCAAGATTTGTGTCCAATGAGATGAAATTGAAATTTCTCAATGCCACGTTTGACTGCCAAAATTTCTTTAAAAGTGGAATGATAATATTTTTCTGCATCAGAGGATGATCCACTTTTTGTATCCACATATGTTTCTCTTTCCATTTTTCTATTCCAAGAGAATTGCTGTCCAATATAAATCGCTCGCATCAGTTTTTAGGATCCTTTTTCCATCAGTAGGAATAGACAGAACTGGGAGTTGTTGTACTTTTTGCTTAATTTCCTGAACTACTTCTGTTTGTTCTGAGGACCATGGTAGTGTATCCTTTTTCAACATGTTCTACAATGGTCTAATAATAGGAGATAGATGGTTAACAAAGTCCGCCATGTAGTTCACAATTCTAAGGAATCGTGGAACTTCCTTTTTAGAGAGATCCGTGCCTGCAAACTTTAATAGTTCTTGACGAACATGTGGTTGTAACGAATATTGATCATCCTTAATATGCATACCCAAAAAATCAATTTCAAAAACCCCAATAACCATTTTCTTCTGGGAAAGCATAACTCTAAATTGTTTTGTCAGATCAGTGAACCGAGAAAACAGTTGAGAATGAGTATATGCAACCTTTGAGAACAAGAGAATATCATCAATATAGATTAAAGCTTATTCTAATATTGGATGATAAATTCTTGTGATGGCCTTTTGAAACAATAAAGGGGTTGTCTTAAGATCAAAGGGCATAACCGTCCACTGGTAGTGATCATTCAGATAAGCTGGTAAATAAACTTCTTTTATTTGGAAGACGAAATTTGTCATCAGCCAGGAAATGATTCAGTGGTTTGTAATCAATCACTAGTCATTTTCCCACGAACTTGTTCACTTGTTTTATTGACATAAAAGGCTTGACACACCTACTGGGAAGTAGTTAGTTTAATGAGACCTTCGGCTTGCAAACTCTTTATTGGCTAACTGGAGATGTTATGGGTTCATTCCAATATGGCTAGCTTTAGTAGGGTTAATGTCATTCGTTTCTTTTGAAAGGTAGGGTTATAAAGAAATATGGATTTTTCCATAAAGGGTGTGTGCATTTAGTGGGGAAATCTGTGTGAGAATCTGCACAACATTCTCGGATTAATAAACTGGTTATATCATCAAGGTTGGCTATAGAGAAGTATGTGGTTGGCTGTATGTATGGTAAGAAGCAGGACTTGTATCTGAGGCCATTTAGAAGAGGGATGACACATTTTGCCCACAATTGTTAAATGATGTTAAAACCAATTACAATATCTTTCTCTGGTAAAGATGAACCAATCAACTTGTGTGAATATTGCATTCCGGAAAGAATTGAAGTGTCACTGGTTTACTGATCAACTTTGTTGAAAAATATTCATTATTGGCCTCCTGAAATATCTGCTGATGGGTTTTCCACATATCTTTGGGAAGAATGGTTGGATATAAAATCGAACAAGCTGTTCCAGCATCAAACAATCCTAAAACGTAATCTGAAATTGTGATCGTCCTTTCATATTTTCTTGAAAATATTTTCAATTCAATTATTGGAATTGGTAGACTAAGGTTAATAACTTTTATTCCATAGCATTCTTCTATATTGTCATAGTCATCAGTACTTTCATCATCAGAGTCAAATTCTAACACAAAATCAGTCTCAAGGGATTGTTCATCTTCCTTAGAAAATACCGATTCAAGATCTGTTCCATCTTCAATTTTTGTTGCTGCATAAATTTGATGCAGTATTTTCCCCTTCTTTTGATGAGTACAATTTTTTGCAAAGTTACTCTTCTTTCCACAAATGAAACATCTGTCTCCTTTCTTTTTTCTGAATTTCTTCTTGAAGTATTGCATCATTCGAGGAATGGATTTGGAAAATTTTTTGTTGTGGAACTTGAACTTTTGTCTGTGATACTTCTTCTTTCATGGACAATCACAACTCTTGTTGTCATGTCGGCATTTGATTTTCAAATCTGGTAGATCACATGCTTTTTCAAGCTTCTAACCTGTTGCATTGATATCCTTTAAAAACTCTCTTTGATTACAAAGTTTTTTCAAGGTTCTTTTGACCCAATTATGGAGTTCTCCAAACGAAGTGGTTAACAATGGTTGTCCTTTTATTTCAACTATTTTGAGTGTCTATTGACCAAGAGGTTGTGGTATAGATTCCAAGTAGGCTTGCTTTATGTTGGTATCATCTATTCCACCAATGAGATAGTACTACCTGGTAGAATTGTGAAAGTGTTTGTCCAAACCTTGAAGATTATAAGAACAACACTTTAGCTTGAAAAATTCTTCTCTTGCAACATCCTTCAAATGGTCTATTTTTCCACAAAATTCCTAATATAACGATTCTATAAAAGTATCAATTGTTGGGGAATTTGAATATTGGATCTGGCGATATTCTCCAAGAACATCATACTAGTCTTTAAGGAAACTAGTAAAACTAGCCAAAAAAATTTTTATTACCGTGGCATGAGTCATATTTGGCCTCTGCAATTCTGTTGAACACAATGCTTTCATTTCTTAAAATCTTGCCTTCCACATAGATGGAGGGATATCATCAAAAGTGAATTTTGTTGTGGAAGTATTGTTTTGCGAATAATAATTATTCACAATGTGAGTGTCAAGATTTTCAGCAATCTCTTCATCAATTATTTCTGGTTCATCAACAATAGGATTTCCTTGCTGAGTTTAACTCGCTTGGGGTCTATCAGCCATATACAAAGGAGGATGATCTTCTAAAGAATCATCTGAGGACTCTTCAAGCTCAGAACTGATTTCAATTGTAATGGTTAGGACATGAGGTATACAAGAAGAATGATTTTAAGCTTTACGTAGTAAGGTGGTAATGGGGTTTTTTTAATCATCATTTGTGGTTTTTTTATAGATTTGGTGGAGGTAGAGCTTGTGGGTTTTGTGAGGGCAGAGTTTGTGGCTTTTGTAAAAGCAACTGTTTGGTTCTCTTTGTATCAGGAGAAGGAAGGGTTTTAGCTTCTTTTCCCATTCTTCAAGAGTGAAAAGTGAAGTTGTGGATCCAAAAGCTCCAGTTGAAAACTTTGGTCCAGAAGTCTGTGAAATATGAGTGTATGCCGTTGGATAGTATGGAGTGGAAGGTGAGATCATGAAATTGTTTTCTAGAGAAATAAGTTTGGTTTTGAGATTTCTTATTTCTCTTTCTTGGTCTTCTATGGGTAAATAGTTTTGTAAGAGATTCATGATTTCAGCATGGAGTCTCAATTTTTTGTTTACAAGCTTGGAGAGGGGTTAACATGGTTTGTGCTTCTTGTTCTAGACTCCTTTCAATTCTTTGCTGACTTTGGTCAATTTTCCTTAACAAGGAATTTTGTTGAGCTGCATTTTCTGACTGTCGGTTCAAAACTGCTTCTGCTTTAGAAAGCTGGTCAACTGAACCATCTTATTTCCTAGATGTAGGATTCATGATTTTTCCAGGCATGAGTAGACTGTTTTTTATCAAAAGAGGTTAATGAAGGGAAATCCTCTTGTTGAGGTGGATGGAACATGGCTATAGACATAGCTATTTGTGGAGATGGGGTGGACTATTATCGAAGTCCCATTTTTTATGCATTTGGTTGCAAACATCATCATCATCATCCCATCCAGTAGGAATGATGGATTCATCATTTGTAGGGGGTAGAGTATATTTGACATAATAATCAAATTTTCCAGAAGGTTCCCCTAACAAATCAATTCCTACAGATTTGTTTTCATAGGCTTCACGTAACCTTTGCTGGCTACTCTTCTTCTTCTTCTTCTCTTTCAGAGGTTTATCTTCTAATAAAACATCTTTATCATTTATACATTTTGCAAAGAAACATACATCCCAATAAACATGTCTTGTATCATCAAATCTGCAATAGATTGGCCTGCCAATTGCGTCAAATCCGTAAATAGGAATTTCTACATCTAAAAAGGAGGTTAATACCCTAAATAGTCACTAAACTTTGCCAAAAGTTTTCAAGAGGTTATCGAACTTTAAAGCTTCCCTAAATAATTACTGAACTTTGCAAAAAGTTCCTGGGGGTCAATGAACTTCAAAACTTCTCTAAGTAGTAACTAAACTTTGCCAAAACTTCCCTAAATAGTCACTCAACTTCGTAAAAAGTTTCTAGGGGGTCACTAAACCATTGATGTATGGGGTCCCAATTTGCAAAGTTTAATGACCTCCCTGAAGTTTTGGCAAAGTTCAGTGATTATTTAGGAAAGTTTGGAAGTTCAATGACCCCTATGAACTTTTTTACCAAGTTTAGTGACTACTTAGTGAAGTTTTGAAATTTGATGACCTCCTGGAAACTTTTGTCAAAGTTCAGTGACTATTTAGCATAATAACTCTCTAAAAAGGCAAATTGTGTAGGAAAATAGGGAAGCTTTTTGGTTGGAGATTCCTTTTGGAACATGTTCTCGAATTCACCATTTGACTTTCTTCTAAAATGATGAGTTGATGACTCAATTGGCAAAGAGTTATCGACACATTTCAGTAATTCATTTTCATTTTCATTTGGTACGACTAATAGGGAAAATCACCTCCTCGACCATATTTGCACTCAACTAACTCCTAAAAGAATCAAGAATTCAACAACTTTCAGGGATTGCATACTTAAAAATAATTGTGAATTTGAATAGCTAACACGTCTTTCTTTAGCAATTGGGGGGGATTTTATATATATTTGCATTCAATTTTCATCAAAATAATATGTCACAGGACTCATTGGTCAAATATTCAAAATGAAGTAGTCCGCAAAGTTATTCTTCCATTAATAGTAAAATATAAAAATCAAGTTAAAATGTACATAATTAATTGGGATTGATAATTGTTTATTTAGGTATTGAGTTTAATTGTGTTATGTCTAATATGCATGTATTTTTTAATTGAGATGTGATTAGTTTTAATTGAGTTGGATAAAATTTAAATTAATTATTTTTCATTTTCTTTTGTAAATGGTTTGGTGGTTTGAAACAGTATGTAAAGATTGAAACCTAAACCAAACCACTTCGAACAATTTAGTTTAGTTCAAAATCAAAATATTGACGAGTTCACTTGGATTCAAGCCAACGGTTTCAAAAAAGCTATTTCGGTTCAATTTTACAGTTTGACGATTTGTTGTTGAACCCTACCAATTGGGAGTTTGGGGCTCGGTTATCGTACGTGGGGGTGAGGGTGGGGTGGTGCACGATGAGGGTAAATAAGAAGGATCTTGCTACATGTAAGTAAATTTTATATAAAGATTATATAATACTATATGACACTCTTAAAATACAATTACCTTTTCATTTAATCTTTTTACTCCACAACATTTTTTGTATGAATTGGATTTTCGCACGTGGGGGTGGGTTGGGTTTAGATTGATTTTTCAACTCTTGGTACACTTTTTACAACAAGTCAAATTACTAATTAATGAAGGACATGCAGTGAATTTGATTTTTAATTTCAGAAGGGTAGAAATGTCCAAAAGTGACAAATGTGCCAAAATTAGTGAAAAGTGACGCGCTTGTTGATGAATTAGCGGATTTTGGCACATTGTGCAATTTCCTCATAATTAAATAGATTAGGGAACTTTAACTTTTTACATGAAAGTTTGGGTACCCAACCTTCATTTTCCCAAATTAATTGGGCCAAGTCAATAAATGTTTTTTAATTAATTAATTAATTTTCATTTAAAAATCAGGCTGAAATGCCTATAAATTCACCTACATGTCTACTTATTCTCATTAAGCCTTTCTCGCTTCAAATTTTAAGGTTTTCCACGTAAGTAGTTAGCAATCCCAAGTAAGATCGATCGATGGCTTTCTTGAGGACTGTACTTATAATTTTTTCGATTTTGTTTGTGTCGATGTTTATTCGAGAAGGAAATTCGATGAGACCTTTGGGTATGGAGCAATGGCTACCATTGTTGGCCTCTCTTCCACGGGGTAATGTGCCGTCGCCGGGTGGTTCTCACTGCACTTACATTCCGGGTCGCAGCGGCAATGGCCCGTGCCATTGAACGAACGAACTTTGCTCGTGGTGGCACCGCCCATTCGCCACCAGCATCTCCAACTGTCATAGATATTTTCTCAGCTTCTGTGGAAAATAATGAAACCAGCAACAAGGATTCAACTTCCTGAGCCTACTCTACATCAAGATAAACGAAGAAATCAAAATATAGCTAGTAAATATAACGCTTTTTACAATTTGTATTTGTATTTTTCATGTTTCTCCTACTTGGATCAATGAGTAAAAAAAAATGGATTATAAATCTTGTAATTGCAAGGGAATCTTTGCATGGTGAAACACGGTAAATTATTATCCACACTATGTATGTCTATTGTATTTTTTTTATTTGGAAGTCTTGTAAGTGGTTATTGGCTCTTGAAGTTTTATCTTATATCAAAACGTCCATCCTTGTTAAAAGCATCACGCCCCTCTCAGATGTTGGCTCCATCGAGAACTCTAATCTTGAAATTCGTCTGTCCTTTGAAATTGCTCGTATTAGCTTTTTGATATCTAAAATCATATTGACACTTGAAAGGTAGCCTAACCTCCATATGATGAATATTTTTTCATGTTATAGTGTTGTAGAATGGTAGCCGATGTAAGACTTTCACATGTTTATTTGTGTAGAAACAAAAGTTGTACAAAGAACTATAAAGAAGACATAAATCTAAAGTCGATTTAATTCTAATTCTATATCATGTTCTCTAAGCATTAAAAGTTATTTTTAAGTGTTTTTTTAAAACAAGTTTGAAGACTTTATATTTAAGAATTAATTACTGATAGGACAATGCAAAAGAAAGAATATTGGAAAAAAAGTGTCAATCTAGAGTGATGGACACGAAAGGTGAATAGCTTTTAAAATATGTTAAAATAAATTAAAATCTAATACTTTAAACAATACCATAGACGGTAAACACAAACAATTTATATTATATCTCTTTATCTAAAATATGTGCTTGTCCTAAAAGTAGTCAATAGAAGAATGAAGTCAAAACACTAGGCATCTTAATACCTTATTTTCATATTAAGCCATTGTTTGGCTTTCATTATTTTCAAAATACATTTTTATCTATCTTATTTCAATTATCCATTATTCAACAAAATAATATTAGACGCAAATCGAAAATTTTTCCTCACTTTTTAACCACGCATTCTCCATCGAATAACTATTACAAAATGCATTTTTGGCAAGAAAATGGGGCTCAAACAGGTTATTAGGGTGTTAGGGTTCTGGGTTTTAGAATTCAAAATTGAACGATTTCTTAATTTTTTCGATTCTTGCAATATCATAAACAATACCGTAAACTGTAAACACAAACAATTTATGAGATAAAGCTTGTTCCATTCTCATGCTTTCCCACAAACGGTAAGTACAAACAATTTATATTATATCTCTTTATCTAAAATTTATGCTTGTCCTAAATGTAGTCAATACAAGAATGAAGTCAAACTACTAGGCATCTTAATACCTAATTTTCATACTATTCCCTTGTAAAAAAATTTATCTCTCTTATTTTCAATCATATATTCTTTGATAAAATAATATTATAAGCAAATTCAAAAATTTTCCTTATTTTTTAACCACATATTCTCCAATTTGGTAAGAAAATGGGGCTCAAACTGGCTCTAAGGGTGTTAGGGTTCCGGGTTTTAAAATTCAAAATCGAACGATTTTTTTTCTTTGTAATTTTTTTTCGATTCTTGCTATATCATCAACAGTACTTTAAACAATACCAAAAACAGTAAACACAAACAATTTACGAGACAAAGTTTATCCCATTCTCTTGCTTTACCATAAACGGTAAGCACAAACAATTCGTATCATATCTCTTTATCTGAAATTTGTGCTTATCCTAAGTGTAGTAAGCCAAATTACTAGGCATCTTAATACCTATTTTTCATAGTAATCCATTATTTGGTCTTCATTATTTTCAAAATACAATTTTATCTCTCTTATTTTTTGAAAAAACACGAGATTCGACCCAACTACACCTAGAGGGGCGATGATTAGGTGTAAATACGGAATTATAAATCTAATTAACAAGCAACAAGTTACAAGTTAATTATGTCTAGGTAATTAGTTATATAAGTCAATTTTGTCTATCTTGAA
>CAIGRK010390567.1:0-10495 GCA_903798315.1 Fraxinus greggii | reverse complement strand
GGAATCATAATTCCTTTCCTGGGGTTTATCTTTATCTTTCAATCGTTTAGAATTTCGGACAGGTTCACCATTTGCAATGGAGATATCCAGAGGCCCTTTCAGACTATCAAGTGGAGTAGAAATAATAGAATTGGGAGTCTGATTCTTATCGACTCTTTTCCACCGTCTTGTGAGGTTAGCTCCCTTCTTTTTTATTTGATTCTCATCGGATTTGGGTAAAGCAAGACCTGTTTGTTGAAAGACAGAAGTACTCTTAGCCAGAGTATCAACAGCAACATTATCATTAGTATTCTCTTCCATGTAATTTGCAATAATCATATTATTCTGTAGACTTTGTTTCCCCTGATTTGTTGCCTTCATCAACGCCATAGCATCTCCATTGGGAATATTTTCCTTAAATTTTTCCGGGATTGTTGCGTTCATCAGCTCCATAGCATCTTCCACAGAATTATGTTCATGTAATAGCTCTTGAATTCCGACTGTGTTACAGTCTGTTTCCATCCTCGGCACCTGCTTACCATTTTCCACATCATCGGAGTCAGGTGGTTATGCATGGTTCGTCGGAGAATTTGGGACCAGGGAATTAGGACCTCCACAATCTCCAAGATTACCAACCCATAACCAAGGGCCGTAGGAGAAATCAGAAATTGTGTATACCTCCATAGATGCTCTCCATTGAGAGTACTCATTTTGACTATGTCCCACACAAATCCTCTTACCGCTTAACAGCAGTTTGGACACATCCAGGCATACCTGAATGTGAAGGAAATCACCCCTTGTAATTTCATTTTTATCAATATCAATTTCAATGACTTTACCAAGCTGCCTCCCAATAGAATCTCCCATCTTCCAATTATGAACCATGATAGAGAGATCGTAAATTCTTACCCAGAAGTTCGCCTTAGAGAACGAAATGTGATGAATTTGCTCAAGACCATTAACATCTTTGGTTAAAACCAGATGTTTGTCAGAAACCCATGGACCCTCGCGCTTGGCTCATTCCTTATCCCGGTTATCTTCAAATTCTGCGAGGAATAGATTGGGAGAAATGTCTCGAATACTCAAAGTTTTATTTGGCCGCCACAAACGCATCATGGTATTCTTGATTGCCTCTTTGTTGAAATGCTTACTGTTAAAAGTTTGAACAGTAAGCATTTATCACTCCGATGGGGGGTCAGCACCTCATTTTCTTCCACCATCAATGCTTCTTCTTCCTATTCTGTGAACGATAATTGTTCACACATCTTCGTAATGTCTGATTCCAGAGGAATATTTCTCGAATGCACGAGATGAAGTTCGAATATACGAGATGAAAACCTGCACAAGTGCCAGGAGATGGCCTCTACTCAGGGAGCCCTCGAGAGGATTCTTAGAAAATTTAAATCATTTTCGGCGATATTAAGCTTCCATAACATAATATATACACATAAGTATCTACTACATCTTATAATCTACCTAAATAATAAAGAACAAATATTATACATAACAATTTAAGACATAATAAATGAAAAATCAATCTAAAAAAAATTAATCTTGTTGAAGATAATGACCGGTGTGTGGTGGTCAGCATTGAATTGATTGTGAGGATGCTTCTTCGACTAAGTCCCGACTGTGGGCCGTGTGAGTAATTTGAAATTTATTTTCTCTTATCTCAAACAATTGGTAGAATATGAGGGTATTTTTGGGTTTTTCAATTCACCTTAACCTTTTATACTTTTTAATTGTTTTTTTTTTTAGTGGTCAAATGCTAGTATGAAAATATGACCGAGTCAACCAATCATTTCCTTGTATTTCCTCTCTGTTTATAATCCAATATTTCCGTACTGGTATTATGATATTATCTCCAAAAATGGAGATTAAATAAAAAGTTTTGTGGGTGCGATATAACTAATACGTTGAGTATAATATTTTTAGTAGTTCTAAGAGTAATATCAAAATTATCATATCTCTAATTTAAAAATAAGTATTTAATATGTAGTTTATTCTTTTTTGCAATATAAATATAATTTTATGATGAAGTAAATGAAATAATAAAATTGAACTTTGGAGAGAATTTAATAATATTTTATACCATCAAACTAATAAAAGCACAAGGCCAACTCTTTTTAGTCGAAAGAAAGAGGAAGTCCTAATTTCAGGACGGAGCCGCACAACGTAGTATGTACCTTGAGATCCAGAACGAATGCATCGTAATTAAAGTTCAAGTGGCAGCCAATCAAATAAGAATGCCTAAACAAAAAATCAAGTAGCAGCCAATTAAATAAGAATGCCTAAACAAAAGATCACATAATATTATCTTTCATTGATACAGAATTTATCACGACTCCATAACTTACAATGAACACCAAATGCCTTCTTTCACACAGAATTTAATGCAAATCATACAGAACTTATAGTTTGATACAGACGTAGTACTTGCCCTGATAAGTTTATTGACATATTAAAAAAATTTATTCATCAAACATGCACTCCTTTGATCATCAAGAAGTCAAATAGTTTTCAGAAGCTGATATTGTACATACGAAAATGTTGTTCTTACATACAGGCAGCGGTTACTGAAGCTTGTCCAACATTTGGCTACAATCAACACCATTGTTGGAAAATGCTTCCACCAGCTTAGGAAAGAGCTTCCTGAGCATGATCTTGAACCCCGTAGAGCTTCCTTTCTGATATTCATGTTCGGTTTTACTGTCTCCGAATGGATAACCTATTGGAGCTCCTTCCATATATGCTTTACAAGCCAATAGAATATTCTTACATCGTCCCTTGAAGTGAACCTTCACAATTTCCTCGAAATGCTGCACCATTTGATTCAAAATGAAAGGACATTTCAAAAATTTGTCCAACAGCATGCAGAACATAATGTAACATTATTCTGATGTAAATAAATAGCTATACTTAACATCTATAAACATGTTTTATTATGTATTTGTCAAGAAAATTGAGATATATCCGAATTATAGTATGCAATGTCTCCAATGGACTTGATACATTTAAGGAAATCATCAACATCTAACTTAGCAAAGTAATATTAAGAAATTAAATTGTGATTATGGTACGAGCTCCAAGCCATACCATTGCCAGAACTTAGTATACTCGAACTAATTTACCTTTGGCGGTTTCCGTAGAAGGTACATCATGGATCTACAGCTGTCAAGAAAAGCATTTTCATTGTAGCTAATTGAGTTCTTCTCACCCTCAGCTTTGCCAATTTGTGAATCGTATCCAGCCTCGTTAAAATAAGGCTTTTCATTGAGTACAAGGGCCTGGAGGGAGAGGAAAACTTGAAGAATCGTGGATGATCCCGGATTCCAAACTTCAGTGCCTGAACCAGTCCATGTATTGAGGATACTGAGACAGACCTTTCCCGACTCGTATAAGTTGGGATTGATGCGAAGTCCACCAGAATTATAGTGCACCATCTGCACATATTTCATGTTAACTAACGTTGTCATCATCTAAATCACAAAATTCAGATGCAACCAATTTTTCTGAAATTGCTTCTTTTTAACACCAGAAAATCTATGCATCACCAAGTAAAAAGAAACCAATTCTGGAAATCATTGATTAAGTTAAAAAATAAGCAGTTACTTGCACAAAATACCATCAATTACATATCCAACATCTAGAAAGGCCTACTTACAGGTGGCTCATCAGGATATTGTGGAGGTAGATAAATGTCAAAGAGAAAAAGTCCATCATGATATGGAGTTCCAGGTGCACCTACAATTGCCACTCGAAGCAGATCCATTCTATCCTCATAGACACGAACATAGATTGTTTCTGTAAAGTTATGAATTTTTATTATTTTTTATAGAAAAAGAAAAAAAGAGAAATACAACTATAAAAGTCTGCCATTGTTGTGATAATAAAATGATAACACAGTTGACTTGGAAGGCATTTGTCACAAGTGCAGTTGCTGATAATTTCTGAGAATTTATCATAAATGAATCACCAAGTTTAATATTTTTAAACCAATCTATCTATTGTTTAGAACCGAGAGTTCAAACATAAATTTGAGCTCGTGTTTGGTTCTTCTAGAGGTTTTTCTAGCAACACGATTCTAACCTAGGTTCATTTACTTTCAACTTCCACACTAGTGTAGGGATAAGCCAATGCATGTACAATTACACCAACCGCATGTACTTTTTGAAATGCATATTTGTACCATTACATAATGGTAAAGTGAAATAACATATTTTCTCACCTGGAAGATCTTTCTCCAAAATGCTCCATTCTTGGTGAACCTTCTTAAGCCAGCCTCTTTTCATCTGTACAAAAACCAAAATTCAACCAACCGCTGGACTAGCAAACTCATTCACTGTTTCAAGAACATAGATTCTATATCTAACCTCAGGAGATTGCAGGATTCCCATACCAGATCCATCAACAAAGTGGTGGTCTGAGCCACCGTTAACAATATCAAACTGCCTAAAATGTTCTGGAAGCTTGCTTCCAGATGGCAAGATGATGTCCTCGTTAGCTTCTTCAGCTCTTGGCTCTGAAGTCATTCTTCCATAAATTTCTGAATCATCATCTACCAGTGGTTCATCAACAGTGTGCATATTGCAAAGTTCAAGGGCTTCCTCTTCATTGGGTATCCCGAGTTTTTGACCATCTCCTGATGCAAGTTTGTATGCACAAACAACAGATGAACCCAAAGACCCCAATAGGCTCGAAGTGAGACTAGTGAAAACTCCAATAGCGACTTGAGAAAGGGAATATGAACTAGAGTCCTTTAAATTGTTATAGTTCAAACCCAACACATCCTGGCAAATACATTTAAATTTAGTACCTACAAACATTTAATAAAAACTGAATTACGCATAATTACACCTATTACCAATAACCAATGTAGCCATGATTTGATGTTCCCTCTAAACTGTTAGATTGTTATTATGACAACTCAGGGTTGGGTTTTATCATTAGGAATTATTTCCTTATAAAAATTTCAAATATGAACTAAACTTCAAAAGTCAAGTGATTATGTGGGAAATTATTGTAAGGCTAATACAACAGAGTCTGCACATACTATCAAGGCCTATCAACAGTTCTTTTGGTGGAGTAAAAAGTTTTTGACTCTTGCTACTTTCTGTAACCTGTTGTAATTTTTTTTAACTCTTTACCAACTTGCTACGAGTTATTGTCTCACTTCAGAGATTATTCAATTCTTAACAGTATGAGAGAGAGAGAGAGAGAGAGAGAGAGAGAGAGAGAGAGAGAGATTATATCACCTTTCCTTTCTGGCCAACAGGTTGGCTCTCCTGCGCTGCAATGTCCCCATTTGATTGCTGAACATTTTCAGCGTTTAGCATAGAAGTGGCAACTGTGCCGTCGCATTTATTAACCCGATATATCTCATATGGTGCGACCTATGATGTTGTTGCGTAATAATCAAGAGTATTTAAAACAGTTAGTGTACATGTATTTTTGAAATAAATGGGAACAATGAAGCAGAAGATTGAAAGGAAAAATCATTTTCCACAAAGGTGTGAAAAACATCAGAGGACCAATACTATATTCTTCATAAATAGGCAAGTAATGAAATCAACCGAACCGAACCCAAATCCCCCTCCACCCACCCACATACGACATTCGAAATGAAAAACCAAATATAAAAAATCAGTTTGTAAATCAACAACCAATAAATCTTTTAACTAATTGCAATTCTTCATTTCCAGTTCAACCAAAAGAGGATAAATTTCAAGAAAAACATAAGATAGGTGCAGACCTTGCTAGTGGCACCAGTAGCCCATTTCACTTCAATAGCCCCATCTTGGAAGCCAACCACTAAACCAATATGAGATAAAAAGTTGCTCTTCAAGTAATTATTCTGATCTTTACCATTATCATTAGCCTCAAGATTAGAGTCTTCGAACGCACATATTTTAGAGATTGTGTGGTTATTGAAACAGTTTTCATCCGCTACATCCAAAAGTACACTCTTGCGCGTTCTAAATACTGCATCACCCAGACAGTATGAGTAGTTCGGGTGCTCAACCAGTTCATATGAACTCACAATCTCCTCTATTTCGTTGTGCCCAAAAGCAGAGCAATTACACCATTTTACCTTCACTGTTCGTTCTTTTGAGTCCACACTTCTCACAACACCCCATCTTTGGACACATGAAACATTTGAATCGTCACATGTTCCCTTTTCCATAACAAATGCATCAGTCCAAAAATCATGAATATCAACAATATTCACAGGTAACAGAGAACGTGAATCTAATCCCACTGATTGGCTGCCATCCCGCCACTGGACATCAACTTTAGTCCTTGTCCGAACAATAACAGAAATTTCCTGAAAATTAGGGCTGGGGTTGTTTCTCGGAAGTATATTTTTTGATATCTCATGTCCTTCGACCAGCCCAGAGGAAAATGCATGCGGAAAAATCTGCTGCACTGGAAGAACACACCAATCACCAAGCTGCCAGTTTGCATGGGGAAAACAGGACAACAAGGTTAAATTTTTTGAATCCTGTAAACATGGGGGAGCAGACCATTTCTCACCATCAACGGCAGCACAGCTGAGCCAGTCAACATATACAAGTCCAGCATCGACATTGCAGACAATACCTTGTTTTTTTTTATTCTTTCGTGTACCACATAACCAAACGACTGATTTGGAAACAGAAGAGGGCTCAACTTGAACTTTCTGTCCTGGGTAGAAAGGGCATTGAGAATCTTCAAGTGCATCAGGAGAAATGGCAATGATTTTTTCTGGACCAATTGAGGTTAATTCACTCTTTGTACCGTCATCAAATAGGACCGTGATACTATCAACTATCTTTTCCACTTTCCCAAGCCATGCCCCACTAACTACATAATCTCCAACTGAAACGGAACGTATTTTCTGAAGATTCAAGGAACTTACATTGTGTATTTTTCTTCCATGGATATTTTCCAAGTCCATTGTTAATCCGACGTTGATCACCTTTCCCATTTGGCCCAATGGGTCTGATGCTAAGCAAACTATGTCCCCATGCATGAATGACCTCTCAAATGAAAGGAAATCATCAATCTTTCCAATGGTTTCCTCAAGACTAGAGAAAATAGAACAGGCCTGTCCACCATATAGAGACTCAATATCATCTTGATCCTCAGAACTGCTACTCTCGCTGAGACTGTCGAAGTCACTGTCTGGCAAATCCATAATACTGATACCAAATAGTACTCGTTCAGTTATAATTTTACTTTTCCAAATTCAAAACAAATGACATTGTTACTAATAAATGAAAGTAGGAGACGAAGATTGTTGAAATAGTAGGATGCCATCTAAATAATGATCTCACTTGTACCATACTCAAAAATGCATATCCTCTGTGATGTTCCTCTCTAAAAGACCTAATTATCACCCTAAGAAGTTAGCAGTGAAATGAAATTCACCTGTAGATTGAAGCTTGAATGCAGATAACAGATACTAGGACATGAATTATAATAATTGTAGATGAAGTACGGGAGGCGAAGATTGTTTAAGTAGAAATAGGATGTCATCAAAATAATGTTCACACTTGTGTGCCTTGCTAAAGAATACGTTCCCTCTGCAATGTTTGCCTCTAAAAGGCCTAATTACCACCCTATAATTTAGCGAGTTAAATAAAAGTCACTTGTAGGTTTAAGCTTGAGAGTAGATAACATATTCTAGAACATGAACAAGGTAATTGTATCAGTATTGTTGGCTATTTCATTTACTAACATGAGAACTAGTGTTCAGTTGAAATGACCCAAATCAACACCAATCATCAAATCAAATTGCTTCACATTAGCAAGCACGAGCTGAGTATGATTGTTTCCTGATGAAGCTAACTAAACGCAAAAAGAAGAATAATAAAATAATAATGACAATAGTAGAGAGACGTGTACCGCTTGGTTTACGCTTTAGTCGTGGCTGACTAATTTGGAGTGTAGGCCTCTGTCAACTGCACAATAACTAGCAAATTGCAACTGGAATCAGTAGTCTTGCCAAAAAAATCAGAGGATAAACAGTGCAGTGTGTCTCTGTTTATTTTCCAAATTTTTTCGTACTGTTATTATCTCAACAAATGGAGATTAAATGCCAAAGGAGATTTGCCCACTAAAGGGATAAACGGAGTCTTGAATAAGACTCCGAAATGACAAAGGAGATTTGCCCAAAAATGGACCAAAAATTCCCACCAGAAGGTATGGTCGAGCCAAAAAAATTCATGAAATGTAGACGATCCTGGTAGAAATTCCCAGTCGGATATCACCAACTGGAGCTAAGCCCTCAAAGTCTGGATTCCTGACTAGTCTTATAAGATGAGAGCTTAAAATTGTCGAACCCTCCTCAGCTAACACGGCCAACTGGAGGAACTTCAAATTTGCCAAAGGAGATTTGCCCTGAAGCGATATTACACGCACATATATTGCTAAAGACTTGAAGAAAATTTTACTTGCTTTCAGAAATCAAATATGTATTGCCAAAGGAGATGTGCCCGAGTATAGCTGAATTTAAGCTCAGCTCCACCCAATGCCAAAGGAGAGAGGTTTGACGCAGAGAAAGAGCTTCAACTAAGAACAAGTATAGCCAAGCCACCGGAAACAACACTGAATCTGATTATTATGTCCTGCAGCTAGAGTTCAATGAAGCTTTGTCATTGATCACCACTCTTCTTATGTCAGGCAATTGTTACTGCCAGTTTTAAATGTCCGTGGAACCTGCATGCACACTGCCCATTGAAAAGAGGGTGAATATAAAGCAAGGGATATCAGAGAGTGTGAAACAAAGGCATATATTTGGATAACGGTGTACGAAAAGAAAAAAAAAAAATGACAGTTCCCAAAATTTATACAATTTTTGTATTATCATTAGTCAGTGGAAGCAATCATCATATCAGGTCTTAACTAGTAAATAATCAAGTATTTGTCAGTTGGTTGCTTCAAGATTTCATACAGTATACTCTGAAAAAAAGGTATAAAATTGTGAATCAAATCAAGTGAAAAAGAAAACACGAAATGGAAATCTTTCCAATAATAACAGGAAAACCAATATTATTTTCTAGTATTATGACAATTTCTTGTAAATGAAAGCTATAAAGCAGCATACAAAAAACTTACTAAAATGTTCTTACAAAAGATACCCTGAGGAACTTCTTGGTAATATTTTCTTGTAGAAAATTTTTGATAACTAAAAAAATAAAGAGGAATCATGTGCAACTGTGAACTGAGAATATTTGATAGCATGAACTTCAACCCTACTTCATTTTCATTCCTTGAATTAATGAAGATCATTTTGATTAGATTGTGACTGTTAAGGCAAATAAATTTCAGAAACTCAGACTTCATCTTTCACTCATTTCCCCTTGATAGTCCATTGCTGCATAACAAACATGCACTGCAGGTTCAAACTGTAATAACTATCTAGCTACTGGGTTTCATAAAAGCAGCCTAGAAACAATAGAAAAGAGGATCTTGCGTACTGATCTTTCAAGAATACAGAACTAAGATTTTTGACATGCGACAATATGTACCACACAAAGGATTCAGATCTAACACAAGAGTTGCCTAAATGAAAATACACTTATAAAAACTGCTATAAGTGTAGTGACGTCATAGTTAACAAAACACACATACTTTCAAGTGCAAAGAGCACCCAATGTTTAGTTCAAGTAGGTAATGCAACAGGGGAACGTATCAAAATCTTGATGTGATAATATCAAACATGTAGCCCATGCATGAAAATTTTTGGATGATCTAAAAAGAAGAGTTCTCTTTAAACTCTAGCATTTTCTTCACGAGCATCTCTATTTCGTTCTCCTTGTTTTCGCCTGATCTCTTACTCGTCAAGTGCTCAGCCCATCAAGGCCTTAACTAGAAGTGAAAGAAAACTCCAATTCCGGCTCTATCATCTAAATGATCTTGCTTAAGGGCATTTGGAGAGTGGATACTAAATAAAAAAAATTTGTCCTTTCTTTTTAGCTTCTTTTAAACCACAACAATCACCTATAATAAATTTGGTATTTCCTTGAAAGATAGAAATAGATGTTATGTATGTATGTATGTATGTATGTATGTATGTATGTATGTATGTATGTATTTGGGAAAGATTCAAATTCAACACAATCAAATCGTCTACTTACCTAGACCTCCTGCTAAAGAAAGAAGAAAATCGTTTGCCGTGGCTCATTTTTCTTTTTGCTAGATCTTTTCTATAGGTTCGAAGTTGTTAATTTTACAGCAAATAAAACCCTAAAGATGATGTCGGAGACAGAGAATTGGATGCTGTAATTGGAATGGGAAGAAAAAAAAATCTTTTCCTATTTGCATATTCTTAGAATCCTTAAACTCAATTCAAAATTCACATTCAAAATTAACATACGCAAACATGAATTATCTTAGTATATCATAACTAAGACTAAAAAGGAACAAGGACAAGTTAACAAACAAAAACCCACAAAACTGAAAAATCTTGTGATGAAATAAAAAAGGACAAGAATAAAGAACCGTACCAGTTGATAACCTCCATCTCCATAAG
>CAIGRK010390558.1:0-16366 GCA_903798315.1 Fraxinus greggii | reverse complement strand
GATACTCGTCGATCAATTACAGGTCGGTGCATGTTTCTTGGGGGTGCACTAATTTCCTGGCGTAGCAAGAAACAGGATCGTATCTCGAAATCTTCTACTGAATCTGAGTATCGTGCTATGTCTTCTGCCTGTTCTGAGATTGTTTGGCTACGGGGCCTTCTATCGGAGCTTGGTTGTCCTCAACTTAAGCCTACTCCATTTTATGCAGATAATACTAGTGCCATTCAAATTGCTGCTAATTCTGTCTTTCATGAGCGCACTAAACACATTGAGGTGGATTGTCACTCTATCCGTGAGGCTTATGATGGTCACGTCATTTCTCTTCCACATATCGCCACAGATATTCAAATCGCTGATATGTTTACTAAGGCAATGACGGAACAGCGTCATCGGTTTCTTGTAGGCAAATTGATGCTTCTTGATCGTCCATCATCAATTTGAGGGGGGATGTCAATGAGATTTAGAAGATTTCGTAGTTTGATTTAGTGATTTATTACCATAATTACAATATACCAAAATTACAACATACCATGTATATATGTAGTACTTTTCTATATAATGGAGGACTCCAAACGGGGAAAGGCATTCAGCCAAATTTTGTCATCTTACAGAAAGTAAATGAAGATCCAATAGATCCCACAAAATTTGGAAGTTGATATGTATATGATTTATGAACCAAGTGAATGGTAGTTTAAGCTTTAAGTTACCCCATATTCAATACCTTCCCCTCAATATCAACGAACTACAAAGAAATAGTCAGTTTTGCTTACGATAAAAGAAAACCTACCTTGATTCTGTTTGTCAGTGACTCCACATCAGGATCAGCCACCAAATCTATCTGTCGAAATGAAATTAAAAATATAATCACTAAATTGAAAACTTCTCAAGTCTTGAAATCTTTCTCAAGTCTTAAGAAGGTTTCATAGCAAGCTAAGCAAGGTCGAGACCCAATTAACAGAATGAAGAAACCAAAAACCAATCTATTAAAGATGAAACAAACTGCATACTTTGTTCAGAATAATGCGGTCTGCGTAAGCAATTTGTTCCACAGCCTCGTTCACTACAAACCTTGGTTT
Source organism: Fraxinus greggii (assembly GCA_903798315.1). Classification (NCBI taxonomy): domain Eukaryota; kingdom Viridiplantae; phylum Streptophyta; class Magnoliopsida; order Lamiales; family Oleaceae; genus Fraxinus; species Fraxinus greggii. The sequence continues at coordinate 15,290 of CAIGRK010390558.1, read as the reverse complement.
TACTTCATTTAAGTGTTTCATGGCATGCTTGGAGTCAACCAAAGTAACAACACCATCAAGTTTCACATGACGTGAAAGCAGCTCATCACTGCAAAATGTTTCAATAACTGGACCAGGCTTTGCAAGCCCTGAACAACAAGATCCATCAATGCATTACAAGTTCAAATTTTCAAGATTCAAGCACAATGTGATAAATCACTGAATGCCTATTAAAAGAACTAGTAGCTACCAATTATATGATAGCAAAAGGTATGATGGAGCATACATAAACCAATTTGGTTCAACAAGACACTCAGTTCTCCCAAAGACCTAAATATTGATAACATTGAAAAAGTAATGGGAGTAATGGAAAAGGGATAAAGGAACAAAGAATAACCACGAGCAAACTGCATATCATATATATCTCTGTCTGACCACATTTATATTAATTTATGTAGTATGAGAGAAGCTGTCAGGTTTAAGGACATCAAGGAATGACAATCATACGCATTTCTTAGCACATTAAATTACCTGTCGTTTCTATAACAATATGGTCAAACTTGTCTCGCTTCTTTTTAACCAACTCCAAAAGCAATTTGACAAGATCTCCACGAACAGTACAACACAGACAACCATTATTTACCATGACAATCTCTTCATTAGAAGAGGCATGACTAGCAACTAATGAACTATCAATATCTACTTCACCAAACTGCATCCAGAAAGAAATTAAAAATCAGAAGTCAAATGCAGATAAATATGACCACAAAAGAAGTAGAGAACTAACAATTTCTTAATTTCCCAATTTTATTTTATCACAGGCATTATGCTCTCAAAAAGGAAAATAAAAATGATAAAAAAGATGGTCAGATACAGAGATTTTCTCCTTGAAATGACTGGTGTATCTAGAAAAACTTTTAAGGCATTGGAGACGTGTGAATCAAGTACTATGTCTTGAATATATTAATGAACAATAAAAAAATGGACAGTGTAAAATATACTAGGCAGCGGACAACAACTGTAAACAGATATAAGCAATAACAGTTGGATATTAATTAAGAAAACCCATGTTCTAGTACTGGTAGTAACAAGGAGTGGTATCACAGCTAATGCATCTTACCGAGTATGTGAATGGGTACAGAAACTGTAACTGTAACTGCAACTTGATATTTCATCAATGTAGGAAGTCATAAACTCGTAAACTAAGGATATGTTTTATCTCCTTTACCAGTTTCCTTTTTGGAATTTATTGCTCTCTCTCTCTTTTTCATTCACCACTGTGTTGAATTCTTAAAATGAATAAATATTTTCTGTTGAACGGCAGCGGACCAATAAAACTGTATGCATGGGGCTCATAATTCTGAAAGCTAGCATCATAAATTAGGGCTATATCTATCAGTTAAAGAATTTGATTGGTGAATCTCATAACTTATGTGGCGCTACTTTAACTAAAACTCGACTCATTAGTGATTATGAACAGAGGAACAAAGAAATAAGGTCCCCAGGTAAGCTGGCCTGAATTTAGGAAGACCCTGAGGTTAATTATTGGCAACCTAACATCACAAGAAAGAGTAGTCCATCGATTTGGTTCATTGCCAAACATATACAAATTAATTATGGCAGAAAGAAAATAATGAGGACGCCATACAGTCCCATTTTACACTGCATTGTAGAAACAGAAAATAAATAGATAAAAGGATAAGTCTTTTGTAACATTTATGGTTGTATGTAATAAATACTTATATCGAGACAGTGTAAAGTAAAAAAGTAATTCACATTTGAAGGATCACACCGATCTTACACACATCGGTAATCACATTTTGGAAACTGCAATATAAAAGAGACTGAAAATGATAAATACTTGATAGTAAAAGAATAGCCATTGCCATACCTCATTTTCAATGACAGCAATTCGCTTTCCATGCTGAGATGTCAATATATGATTCAAAAGGGTGGTCTTCACATCATGCCAAAATACACTAAGTTCAGAAAATACAGCCAACATATTAAAGAAAAAGACCAACTAAAATACGCACAAACTGATCTTCGGGAAATAATTTGAGAACCAACTACGCGAGTGTACATACGAATACATATACCAATAAACGTATGTATTCATATGTATAAACACATCAATTTATACAACTTAGCTGGCTGCTATATATATATTAGATAGAATTCGCTATCATCAGAAGCATATGAATAGTCCTTGGATATTGAGTTCCCATTAAGCTAAGCCCTACAAACCCAGTTGACTCAAAATCATAAAGAATCAATTTTTGTCCTCGATTATCCTAATCACAAAACTATAGAATCATATAATAAATATATGCACAAGTAATATATTTTGGACCTTGCCAGAGCCAAGAAACCCGGTTATTACGGTGGCGGGGACACGGCTATCAGCATTTAAAGCGGCAGCGACTGAGGAATTCAAATCTCCGGTGATGTAATCAGATGCTGTAGAGGAGAAGTTTCTGCAATGATCCCGGTAAAGGAAAGAGTAGATAGTTCTGAAGGAATAGTTGAAACGATTAGTGGGTTGGATTTGGAAGGAGTGGGAGAGGAACTGTGACGTCGTTTTGAAGAGCAAGTGCCTAGTAGCCATTGGAATTGAGACTGGATTTCCGTGGGAGCTTAAACCCTAGACTTCAAGAAGGTGATGGTATTGGTAGAGGTTTATGGCTTGTTCTTCTTAGATGCTTTATTAGTTATATTTCACTACCCTTTTAATTATGAAAAGAAATATAATTTTTTAAAAATAAATATTAATTTTTATATATACAAGTAAAGAGTGAAATGTATACTCGAACGTGAATACTGGAATTATAGTTAAATGCATAAATCAAGATGAATGGCAAATATGATACATGACTTAACGTAAATGTTAATTAATTTGTAATTAATACCAAGAAATATATACGGACAATAATTGTTAAATCATTTATGTTATATGAATATAATTTAGTTTTCAATTAACTGAAACTGAATGTTAATTAATATATATGGACGTGAATAATAAATTGCATTTTTGAACGTGAAATTTTAATAAATATTAATTAATGAATGTTAATTAATTGAAAATTAATAACAGGTACATAGACTAATGAGCGTGAATGTAAATGAATACTAATATTAATTGAATCAATATGATTGTTAATTAATTAAGAATTAATAACGACAATATATGCATGAACAATGGTTTTGTAGCATTTATTTTTTGTAAATTAAATATATATTAAAAAATAAAAAGTAACGTATTATTGAAATAATTAAATTATAGTATGGTTATAATTGTCCAAAAAATGATGATATTTAATATATTATAGATTAATAATTTCTGTAAAATTTGGAGGACAATTTTACTTTTGAGGTCCATGTAATATGACCAATCAAACATCGATCTGTAGAATTTCTTAGAAATTAACCATTAATTTAAATTATTTAACTATAATATTAGTTCGTTGAAGAGAATTTTTGCTTTTTATGGAGAATTTTTAACGCAATTTATTGACTAAGATTTTCAATATTCAAGTGCCCACTTTTGTAAATATTTATCCACAAATGATCGTTTTCAAGAATTTAATCTTCTCTCTATTTTCAGTGTTAACTTCATCTAGAATAACGCTATANCATCGATCTGTAGAATTTCTTAGAAATTAACCATTAATTTAAATTATTTAACTATAATATTAGTTCGTTGAAGAGAATTTTTGCTTTTTATGGAGAATTTTTAACGCAATTTATTGACTAAGATTTTCAATATTCAAGTGCCCACTTTTGTAAATATTTATCCACAAATGATCGTTTTCAAGAATTTAATCTTCTCTCTATTTTCAGTGTTAACTTCATCTAGAATAACGCTATATTCTAGATAGAATCAAGGGACAGTACCACTTGGATGGATGATCACATGACAAATATGCATATGCGAAGCGGATTATGATAAATTGATGACAAGGCCGGTCTTGATATTTTGGAGACTTTATATTAGATCCTTTTTCAATAGACATCATGTAGATCAAAAATAAAATTTTATCAACACCAACTTTGAGAAGGTCATTTTTGCAGCCGTGACTGTAACTGATATATAAGTAATATTCTATAAATAATCCACATATTTGGAAAATAACCGTCATTTTATATAGTCTAAAACTTCAATTACATTTTTGGTGTCTTATGACAAATAGTTTCTAACAATTTGTAGTTCGGAAAATAAACTTGTGCTTATCAATATCATAATTATTGTCATGCTTATTTTTTTTTTTTCAAGCTTATGACATCAACATTTCAAATAATTATCATCTACAGTTGACAATTTTTTTTTTTTAAATTGAACATAAATTCAAAAGTATTTCCATATTTTTAAAATTGTTCGAACCCTAACCTAAGTGAAAAAAAGATATTAATCAACTATAAATAATAAATAATACTCTGTAAGATTTTTCAACTTAATATATTATCTTATCATTAACATTTTGATCAAAGTACTCCTTTTTATGGATAATATATGAAATATAGGTTCAACTTCCACTTGAACAACAATTTTTTTAGGAGTAATCTTCTGAAATTCAAATTCAATTTCTCTATATGTTTCAAAAAAATTAAATAAGTGCTTTCAAATTACTAATAGTAATATCAATAGACATATCCTCATTTTGTAATTTTTTTTTTACTCTATTAATAGCAAACAATATATTGTAACAAATAATCATGTCAGAAAAAATTAAATAATTATAATATATAATAAAAATTTTATGGGCTCTCAACAAAGAGTGACCTTAGATGATTGTCTGCCCTGCCTATAGTTAGGACTGGCACAGATTGATGGCCGTACAAATTTTGAAATAAAATCAAATGACTTCCACATACCCATGTACAAGGCTTGCTAGTAGGCAAAGATTTACTTTCCAGCACTGTTATGAAAGGCCTATCAGGGCAAGAGATCGAGTGCCACCTGATAGACGATCATATGATAAAATTTACATACGCTAGTTATGACAGGTTGATGGCTATATAAGTTTTGAAATAAAATCAAACAACTCCCACTGATCCATGTACAAGGCTTGTATAGTAAGCAAAGATTTACTTTCGTGCATTGTTGTAAAAGGCCTATCATGGCAAGAGTCAAGCGCCACCCAGGAATTTGTACCAGAGAAAGAGAGATTCGGTAGCAGTCAAAAGAAGTTTTGTTGAAAGTAGAAATATTGCAACTTTTGATGGTAAAATATAGTTCCACACACTAAAGAGTTGTCTGAAAATGGCATGAATACAGAACAATAAATAGATAGCAATTCAAATTAATCAAGTTAGTACAAGATTACAGATGAAGTATATTTAGAGTAAAGGGCAATGTCGGATTGTCAACAACGGGATCATCAACATCAGTAAATTTGAACACCAGCTTGCACAGATCAACAATGATATAGCAGATGACTAACACGAGCAGCTCTACCACTCTTCCTCGACTTTGAACCCATGTTTCACTCCCACCCCAATCACACGTGAGAAAAAAATATGCCTTATTTTGTGCCCTGCCTGGCGGGACGTAACAGAGTTCATATTTGGATCCTTTGCACATCTTCCAGTTCAAACTTATATTATCTCATGAAAAAGCATCAATATAGTAAGTGTCTAATGCAAAATCTTCAACTTTTGATGACAAAAATACAACCCGTAGAACTTTATATATATCTTCTGTCTCGGGGTGTGATTCATCGGCTACCAAAAACTCGTGAAACTTACCCTCCACCTCTATCAAGCTAGAACCTGGATTCTTCTTCACCCCTTTCTCTCTCATCATACTTCTGACCATACTAACATCATCCCATTTCCTCTTTTTCGCACATAGACTGGCTAGGAGTGCATAAATTCCACTATCGTTGGGATCTAAAATTATAAGGTTTTCTGCTGCTATCTTCCCCAACTCAACATTTCCATGCATCCTACACCCACTCAGAAGGCCACCCCAAACAGCTTTATCTGGTATCATAGGCATTTTTTTTATCAATTCGTAAGCTTCTTCTAAGAGCCCAACCCTACTGAGTAAATCAGTCATGCAAGCATAATGTTCCACTCCGGGCTTTAATCCAAATCTGCTCATGTCTCTAAAATACTCCCAACCCTTGTTGACTAATCCACCATGGGCACAAGCCGACAGGACACCGACCAATGTGATCTCATCCGGCTTAAATCCCGCATTTATCATCTGTTCAAAAAGATGAAGAGCCTCGTGTGCATGACCATGAGAAGCATAAGCTACTATAATTGAGTTATAGGACACTAAATCTTTCTTCGGCATTTCATCAAATATCTCTCTAGCGGCACCAATATTCCCACATTTTGCATACATATCAACAAATGCATTCCCTAGTATTATACTAAGCTTAACCCATTGTTGCTTAATATAGTAATCGTGAATCCTTAGACCTAAATTCATATGACCAGATTGAGAACACGCAGAGAGGGCGCACACCAAAGTACTCTCCATCGGAACCAAACCGTTGTTCTTCATTTGAAGAAAAAGTTCCAAAGCTTCATGAGGTCTACCATTCTGGGAATAACCTGCTATCATTGCATTCCAAGAAACCACATTCTTCCTAGGCATTTCATTGAATAACTTCCTAGCCAAATCAACTTCCCCAATCTTCGCATACCCATTTATCATACTAGTCCACGAAAACACATCTTTCACTTCCATTTTATCAAAAATCTCTCCAGCTTTGGCCAAGCACCCACATTTCACATACATATCCAACATAGAATTCATCAAATTCAAACTAAATCTCACGCCTTTCTTCTCTGCAACCTCGTGTATACTCTCCCCCAGACTCAAATCCCCCTTTAAGGCGCATGCACTGAAGATTGCCACCATTGTAACCTCATTGGGTTCAACCCCACTTTCACACATTCTATCAAACATCTTCAAAGCCTCATCAACCATATCATTTTTCACATATCCATCAATCATACTAGTCCAAGAAACAACATCTCTTACTTCAGTCTCATCAAAAATTCTCTTTGCTTCGCCTAATTTATGGCTCTCGCTATAGAAATGTACGAGCCCATTTCTCACAATCACCTCACCCACACATCCCACTTTCCAAATCCTACAATACAATGATTCTCCCACTCTAATATCTTCCAAGCCCTCGCAAGCTTTCAGCCCAAAAACGTAGCTTCTTTTATCCATTTCCACCCGTTCCTTAACCATTCTAACAAAATACTCAATACCCATTTCAAAAAACTGGTTCTTAACACAGCCCCTTATGATGGTATTCCAAATATACACATTCGGTTCAAGAATCTGACCAAATAGCACATTTGCATAGCTCATGCTCCCATTTTCATCCATGGCATAAAAAGACAGTAGCCTGCTGATTGGAAAGAGATGGAAAATGAGGCCAGTGCGGGTAATGTGGGCTTGGATTTGCTTTGCTTGGGACATGGAGTTGCAGGACTCTACGAGGAGGAGAGTAGGGTGTGTAATTATAAGATTTGGGTTGGGATTTGAATTCCATTTCTTGGAGTTCGACGAAAAGTTCTTGCCAAATTGAAAGACCGATGGGATTCTACAGGAAGGAGAGAAAATCGAAATATATTCCAGTAGTGTTGTACGAGGTCTCATTTGAAGACAAAAAATGTTCGATGTTGGGTAACTGCCCAAGAGGCATTATAGTAGAAGAAACTACTACTGTTTAACATTTTTCTTTTATTCTTCATTTTCTTTTCTTTTTTCTTTTTTTTGGACAGCCCCCATCCGTTTTATATTTTTTAATTTTCTATCTTTCATGTTTTTTTTTTTTATAATTATTATTCTTTTTGTGAAATGGTTGACAAAATTGTCCTCCCGATTAATTTAATGCCTTTTGAAAGGAAACTAGCTAAAAGAAATAATTTCGTCTTGGATCGAAAGTCAAATAGAAAAATGCTAAAAACAAGTTCGAAGCTCAAGTATCAAACTTTTAATCAAAGTATAAAACTTTTAATCCAGAGAACGGAAACCTTCTTAAACATTTTACACATGGATATGATTAAATAAAAATATGTTCAAAACCACAAATTTGTGTTCAAATAAACAAACAAACAAAAATAAATAAGTAAAAGCAGGCCTCTATAACGAAAGAAAACAGTTAACAAAAATTATATACAGAAGACAAAGTTCAAATATATAGCATCCAATTCCTTGGAATGACAAAATATTCCTTCCAAATGAAATAATATATTTACAAAGACAATAAGCACTTTTTGCATATGTGCAGACATATTTACACCAAGAACAATAGAGAGTGCACCATCAGTTCATTGCTGTATTCTTCTTCTTCTTCCTCTTTTCCTTTTTTCTTTTTTCCTTTCTTTCATTTTCAAATTTCTTCAGCTTTTCCGAGCAATATAAAACACATCAGCTCTCAGCTGCTATAGTTGCGAAAACAAACTGCGATAAGTCCATCCCAGCCATGTTAGGGAAGTTATTTCCTATTAACAAATCCCCTGCAATACAATACCTTGCTATATATTATTTGATTTTTTTGATATTCTTCTTTTTCCTTTTCTTTTTCTTTTTTTAACCATTTGTTTAAGAGATACTGAATAACTATAAACAACGCGACGAATCCAAGTTAGAATGTAGCAGGACCAGAAGACCAAAGCCCATACGAGAGTGCTGTCGAACGTCAACTCTTCTGAAGAGAAGAAACCCACTGCTCCATATACTACTTGTTCTCTGAAAACGAGATTGAAAAATCATGAAATATATCATACAAATACAAAGGAAAACATGGATCAAGAATATTTTAGATTGTGCTACGTTCATTTAAATAGATGTAAGCTACCAAACAATTAGAAAAATGTATCTGAAACTTGACCGAGTAGAGAAGGGCATATGTGTAGTTTACAATTACAAACAGGTAGGAAGAAGACTTCCATTTATAAGTAATAGCATAACGAAGAAGATGCTAAAGTCAATCTAGAATTTCCATGCTCTAGTTACCCTCCACTGAGGCAGGCACCTAGTTAAAAAAAAAAAGGCTTATTATGTCTCCATAAAAAGGAATGAGTTAAGTGCATGTTTTGGAAATGATTAAATTAAAATCTAAGCAGGTCGAATATATTTTTTATCCATATATTTTCGTAGAATTCACAACAACGATCCAAACATTCTGTGGAATCCACTACTTACAATCACTTCAATATTAATTTAATCACTTCCCAAACATGCTCTTGAAATGTGCCGTAAACCACGTAGTGGTTCAAGAACATGCAACAATTTATCGTGCTTTTAAGTTGCTAACTCCAATGCTGCTAACTCCAGATGGGTTCATTAACATAAAAATGACAAAATCACTCCACTTAATGAATTAATTCTTGTGTATGATTCAATTGGCTTTTACAGATAAGAGTGCTAAATAGTTCATTCATATTAATTCCAAATATGTATTAAATTCAACTTCACATAGATTTGTACTCCGCGTTTATATTTTAGTTTTCTTGTGTTGTTTCATATCTGGATTTCCTTAATAAAAAATTTCTGATCTTCTTTTCTCTGTATAAGTAATAAGAACAATTTCTGAATCAAGAGTTTTTAGTAGCTTTTTGAAGGGTAGGTTCAATTAATATCTATATCGCATGATACTGATACTCTTCACCAATGTAGACTAGTTCTAAAATGGGTAGGGATTTCGGTTTATTTAGGTCTAAAATGATTTGCAGAATAAGAGCAAGGATGAATAAGAAGCGTAGAATTATTCATAAATCCTTTCAGACATCACACTTGATAATTAATATTTGAAATGATCACTATTGAATTATGAAGAATACACGGTCTATTTAGCCCGTGTTTGACAATCATTATTTCAAAACTCTTTAATTTACACTCGTTTTCAACCATACATTTATGCAATAAAATATTTTGCACATGAATTCAAGTCTTTTCCCTACTCTTTAACCACACATTCTCCAAAAAAATCACTATTCAAAACTCCAGGCCTTCAAACAAGGGCTTATATGCTCCAAGAAACCTCCGACTTCAACAATGAATTATAAACTCACGACTAGTCCACTGGACTTGTGAATTTGATTCAAGAACACAACTGGACTTGTATCAAAATGCAGGTATAATCAGCATTCGTGCAATCTCCAGAATACCATTGACCCGATAAATTAATAAAACCACAAAAACTGACCTAACAGCTACTTAAACTGAATCAAAACATAAACTACTAACTACTACTACTTATCCTCCAAATCAAGCCAAATCAAAGCTTGAGCCTTGGAATGGTCATTGGCTCGCTTCTCACAAACTTTCAAATGGTTTCTGACAGTTTCGCCATTGGATTATTTGTCATGTCAGGTGATTATTGGGCACGAAAGAAGAAAAGAAACCAGATAATTATATTTAAGACATAAGCCCTGAACCAATGGGGACAATCCAGTCTTTATCTTTAAAAGGATTATTGGCAGATATCCAAACCATGGGCATATTTAGCATATTCGAAAACTGCAGTGGAGCTTTAGCATTTAGCCATAAAAGAATGGTTGACAAACTGTAATAGTCATAAACACAAAATGTAGCACCAGGCGAAAAGGACCAGGAACCTACTACTGAATCATATACACCTTCAATCCACTATCGCAAAGAACTAAAATCTGATTCATTTGAATGCCTACAACTCTATCTACAAATTGCAGTGTAATGGAAGAAGAAACAGTAAGAAATTTTGTCAATATTATGTCACACCAGACGAAGAACAATCCCTCCGTATCGATATTCAGGGAACAATATTTTTAGTGACAACTTGTGGGACAACGAGAATCTGGTGAATCCTGCACTTTATAATTGGTCCCCAAGTCCTTCGATAACATTTTGCACTTCAAATAGCTTTTCTGCCTATTTAAAAACTTACTATAGTGTCTTTTCAATTCTTGAATATTGTCACAAAAGAATTTATTCTCCAGATGAAAAAAATTATAAATTTGAGCAATTCCAATTTAAGGTCAACCTACATGATGCATCCGTTTGTGGTGTGTAGGGATATCATGTTGCATCCGTTTTGCTTATCAGTCACACACATAAAAACTAACACTCGAGATATACGTTTAAGACAGAAAGCTTCAAACAATGTTCCTAATCCCATGGAATTCTTGCTTTAGTGAACTTGCCTGATTTAAAGCATCCGGCTGAATAATGATTTTTCCTTTACAGGTAAAGAATTATTCAATTACGCAAGAGGTTATGAAAGACTGTACACACAAGTCAGTTAGAAAACCTCTATTATTGTTTCCCTCTCCTGACTTTTTATGTTGTTCCTGTTCTTAACCTCATATGAAAAGCAGCAAATAAAGGAAAGGAAATGAAAGAGGTTGAAACTAAACTGGAACTTGAAGAAGAAATAGCAGTCTAGACAGAAAGAGTACAAGTTTGTAACACTTACCAACATATCATCTCTTTTAACTGTTGAAAGTACCTAGCAGCAAAATTGGTGTAGTTTCACAACGATTTTTCAAGCTTATAAGGCGATCAAACATTATTTTTAAGCACACATTCATTAGTTATCACAACTTTTATCTACTTTTTAAACCAGAAATCCACTGCTTATAAGTACTTAAAAGCTTAGCCAAGCAAGCACTTAGACTACATAGGGCGCTCAGCCCCACCCTGGTTCAAATACTATTCTTTTTCACTTTATCCTACCCCACTCAATGCCATTCTCTGTCCATCAATCTGATTTCATTAAGAAATCGGAATCTTTCGTCGTAACAGCACATTGGGTGGAAGTTACTAGCCCTGGATTATGATCTTTATGTTTTGAGTGTTATTTTAATTAGTTTCAGGTGGTTGTTTTCCTTCTTTAGTTTAGGTGGATGGTAGTTTCCTATCAAATGAGAACTGCCCACGTCATTTTAGAATCTTTTGGGCTTTCGCTCAGTCCTATTGAGTGGTGTATGGAAGGGTAAAACAGAAGATTCAAGAGTTTCACTACAATTCTTCGCTACTCCAACCTGAAGAACATGTTTCCAGGTTAGATTGCTGCCCTTTGGTTTATTATTCCACATAGTCCTTCACTTTTCCCCTCTCTTTTTGTCACCCTAAATGGGCTCTCTTCCTCCTCTACAAGATTGTCCCGTCCATCTTCTTTCACCCGTTCATTCTTGCACTCTAGTAGCACAAATTTGGTAAACTCAAGGAGCCTATTGCTCTCCTTCCCACCCCACCCCCCTCCCTCCCCCAATTCAAGGTTCATTATTGAGAATTTCTACCTTCTTCAACTCTTTACTACTTTAATCAGTTTATCCTAAGTCTTACATCAAGAGTTTTAGACGTAGACGTCTCCTTTGTTTTTTACATCTAATTTTTTTGTTTAACATTTTTATATCAGACAAGAAGCAAAATATGAACTACTCAACAAAAGGCAATTCAAATATCCAAGTCATGAGCATACAAATAATTGTACACTAGACTATTTCCCCTGCTGCTTCCTTGTTGGCTTTCCTAATTTATTGGTAGCCATTTCTAAAAACAAATTATTTAATTTCAGTGTAGTCCTTACCAATGAGAGTTGAATACTAATAATATGATCATATTTAGTATGTTACCCATCTAATGCCAATGAATAAAAACTGAAAGTCAAATCCAACAATTGCATCCATTTTGATGAAACCAAAGGAGCAGAAAAGAATTAAAACAAACATTAATATTAAGGTTACAGCAACAGGAATAAGATTTTAAGAGATTGATTCTTACCGGAAGCATTTATATCTGAGATTTTCCCAATTGTGTCTATAAACACGTCCTTGGAGTTATCTACTAGATCATTTGGACCATGACCATAGCAACGAACCAACACTGCAAAACTATCATCAACATTATCATCAGTAGTGAAGCCAGGGCCATGGGACTCCAACCATCCAACCGACCAATCTGAACCATCAGAATCAGACCCTGAAAGACATCCACCATCTGATGGCACAAGAACAACATCATATTCCCTGTCAATTCTTCGCTCCTCTCGACTGTGCCATTTTTTCTTAGCCCCTCCAGATGAGGAACCTATAGCTTTCCTCTGAACCACCGGGAATTTCACTTTGTCCATTTCCCACAAACCCGAATCAGGGGAGGAATTCAATGAAGATCCGTCTGAGATTTTAGGTTCCTGTTGCTTCCCACTCCACAACCACCATGAAAGATGGGTTAGTGCTAAAGCCATATATCAATCTGAACCTTTCACAACCGAATATTTTAGGATTTATGGCTGATAAATTCAAAACTGTAATAATGTATAAAATATTCGATATACCTCAGAAGCCTGAAAATGAAGATTCAGTGGATCATTATTTCTTGATTTTAGAAAATCTAAAATTAATAAGAATAACTAGATTGACATCAAACCTACAACCAAAATGAAAAATGAATATTTATATATTAATGAAAAATGAAAAAAAATAAAAAGAAGGAAAAATGACAGCTAAGTCCACAACATATCAAGTTTGAATCAAAGTAAATGACAGCCATGAATCAGAAACAAAAAAGTCAAAAAGAATAGAATACGATATACTTGACCAGGAATATTCCAGTTTTACAACAGAGTATTTACAAATTACCACCACTCAACGAAATTCTAATAAAACAGCATCATTAAGAAAAAAAAAATTATTTTCATAATTCCATGTCCATCTAAAACCATCGTTGCGGTGATTCAGAAAGTTAGTAAATTCAAAATACCATTTCTTCAAAGAATATCTGTTCAATTCTCGATGATATGTTATCTAAGCATAAATAACTATACGGGTTGATTTTATATAAGCACTTGTTCATTTGTGTAATCTGAAAAATAATTTTTTTAAGTCCATTCTTAGGCTTCAAAAGCATCCAAGAAATCAATCGAAAAAGGGAGAGCACCTTTCGAAAGGAAATTCAGATGAAAAGATACTTGGAGTTTTCTTGCTTTTCTGGATCTTGAAGAATTATGAATCTGCAGCTAGACAACAAGAATCCCCAAGAGACGACAAAGAGAGAACAGGGTTATATTATTGTACGTTTCTGAAACGTGTGCAATTGTTATTTCAATTTCAATCATATTTGCGTTTTTTCAACCGTAGAATCCTGGAATAGGAGGCTCATGTTTGAACATCAATCTTTCTCATTTTTTTTCATTCATTTTTCTATAATACTCATTTTCAACAACACATTCTCTAAATAAAATAATATTATACACGAATCTAAAATTTTTCATCACTTTTTCACCACACATTTTCCCATAAATCACTATTCAAAAACTAATTTTTCCTAAAAAATGAAAATCAAACACCCACTAAGTGTGCAAGGGACTTTCATTTAAAAGCTTCAGTCAAACCAATTATTAGTTTAAAAATTTATTTGGCACCCATTTTGAGCATATTATAAATTTTGAAATAGTGATTAATAGAAGAATATACGATTAAAAAGTAATGAAAAATTCTAATAGTGATTGATAGAAGAATATACGATTAAAAAGTAATGAAAAATTTTAAATTTGTGCGTAATATTATTTTATTTGAAAAATATGTGATTATATAATTAAGAAAGAGAAAAATTAAAAAAAAGTATGGGTGTCAAACACAAGCTTTGTATCTTTGTATACAAAAAGACATTATTGTCCTAGTTCCTCTTTCATATTTCTATTTAACCCTAAATCAATTTTTGGATCGATTTCTCCTTGCAGGAGGTCGATATCTCAAATTTTCTCCTTTCCATATTATCATCTTTTCTCCTTCATGAAATCCTAAAATCAATTTTGGGTTTCTTCTTGGTTGGAGGCAGCCTATGTATTGAAAATATTAGATTGTTTGAATTCAAATTCTAGATATTTTTAACCTCTTTGTCATGATAAATATGCTATTATGTGCTTTATTTTTTGAAAATATGGTCATTTGACTTGAAGAATCAATTGTTCATATCCATGGGTTTTTGGAAATGGAGGGTATATGCATATAATGGAAGTACTTTTTATATTAATTTCTTGTTTGTGGGTGCTCGTGGAGGTTGTGGCATGACTGGAAATGCCACTGCTCTTACTGGTCCAATGATCGTGAGCGTTGGAGCTTTGTTTACATTAATCTCGCCCAAGCCGGTAATTATTGTTGCAGTTGATGATATAAATTCTGATTTTTGCATTATTAAAGGCATAAAGTTAAGGGATAATAGCAGCAAAGGTCTCGAACTTTTCAGATTTTTGCGCACTTACCCTAACATTTGATTTGTGCCAGTAGAGGTCTCAAACCTTTCAAAAATATGCGCCGGAGGTCCATCTGGATGGATTCCATCCATTTGACCGTTA